>PJEM01006816.1:0-105188 GCA_004023845.1 Helogale parvula | reverse complement strand
TATCTTCCCTTTTCAACAAATCTGTGGATGAAATTTTTCTTCACAGTTAATAGTTATTCTTTTCAAGAAGAGAAATAATTTGGAAAATGTTGCGGAATGGGATGGCCTTGTAGATTTTAGTCCAGTAGGTTCTTTGAGGTGAAACCCTCCTGGGGAGCCCTGCTGATCCCAAATGTTCCATCAACCTTGAAAAGTATCACTTCTAAGAAGGTATATCTATTTATTTCCCCATAGTGGAAAATATATTTTTTTACGCTTGAGATTTTCATAAAATGGGAAGTCTGCAATGTTGAAGAACTTCTGAAGATCACAGGTAAAAAAAAAAATCCACTACCATTCATGCATTCATCATTTATGGATATATACATACATTTCTCTGTATATACAGTTCATATATGTACCTCTCCTGGCTAAGGCAGACGCTACCATGGAGACAGTGGACTTCTTTGATATTTGAGCTGACTGACCACTTTAATTACACTGATAAGTGATTTTAGCTAATAGGATTAGGGTAAATTATTCAAAGACTTCAGTAATAGTCATCATAAACTCAGTAAATCATATTTCCAATTTTTATTTTTGTGTAAAGCAACCCTTAGAACATACGTGAGTCTGTTACTTCAGAGGAGATATTTACAAAATTAAATGTGAGCACAAAAATTATATACATCACATATATATTCCTGATTATACTGAACTTCTTGCTTTTAATTTTAAATATATTTAGATATATTTACCTACTGTGCAGTAAGGGCGAAGAAACTTGTTTCTACTATGTCTTGTCTTAAAATCCTCTAGTTTCAGATTTTCTTTGTATTAAAAATACTCAGTGATATTTTTATCATACATTCCTTCCTTGGAACCCTTGGAACAACAACAACAAAAACAACCAATGAAATAATTCCAATTAACACATTAGTTACAATGAGTTGCACGTGGAGATATATTCATATTCTAAAAAGGGGTTTCTTATGGAAGTATTCAATTTAAAGAGAGCCCATAATAGAAATGTGTCAGATTCTGCACTGTCTTTTGACTGGAGATATTTTAGAGGATGGCCTGACCTCCAGTTGTAATAAGAAACTGCTATTATCAAAGTCAATGTTTGAATTGTGAGACTTTGTTTGCATAAAGGTAAATGATTCCAGGAGGAAATAATTTCATGTGTGTCAGCAATTACATTTTACTATGCAAAGGGGGTCTCTTAGGCATGTAAGCACCTAAGTCAATCTAGCCCCCCCAAAATATTCAGTTTTATTCCCTTGGGTGCAGTGTGGACTAGGGAATAAAGCATGGTCTTTAAATGTTAAATAGGATTTTGGCTCTGTCCCTAATTCCATTTAAATCAGGGCCACTCCTGTATGGTCTCTCAAAGTATTTCCTCAGTTTTCTGCAAATTACCAAAACTAATAACCACTCCTATTTTCTCACACAACTTTGCTTCTCCCCACACTTTGCTTTGTTGAACAGTTCCTCATTCTTGAAAGTATATTTTTCTTCTGTCTTGTTTATTGTCTCTCCTCTTTCTGTATTCTTCTTCAATCTCTGTAATTGTTTCCTCATTTCCTTTAATTTGGTTTTCCTGAAAGTTTCCTGTTTAGTTTCTTCTCTTTTTTTATCACCTAAAATCTATCTCTAGACCAAGATTCTTGATTATTTCTTCTTTCATGTGTCTATTTGATAGTCTTGTGAAGACTAGGAACCCTTGCTAAGAATGACTTTTTAATGTATGAAATAAAATACAAATGGTAAAGCAATAATTTAAATAAAATTCCAAAAATATTTAAAATATTTTATTAACAGTAATTAGAAGATTTAGAGACAAGTCTAATAAGTACCATAATTTTAAAATAGGGATAATCATTAATAATGCAGAATTTCTGCAGCAACATTATATAATGTGATGCAAAAGTGTCTGTGATTTATGTTGGAGATAAAACAGATACTCTTAATAGTACTGTGATCTATTGCCTATATTAACAAATTGAATGAAGTGTCATTTTTTAAGAGGTTAGTGAAAATGATGACTTTTTTTCCTCTTTAAGTTCATAAGGCCATAGCTTCAATCTGTGGGTCCCTTATTAGATGACCTGTTATAGATCTCTTCTTCTCCACCCTCTATTAACTCACACTTCTTATCATAATGCTTTGTAACAAATGACTTATTGCCTTTTTTAGTGATATGATTGGGAAATTTTTGAGGGCGTCAAATTTTTTGTTTGTTTGTTTGATAATTTTACCAGAGTGCAATCACCATTTTTTAAAATATTTTATTTTGTTTTATTTTTGTTTTCTATAGTTTATTGTCAAGTTGGTTTCCATATAACACCCAGTACTCTTCCCCACAAGTGCCCTCCTCCATGTGCATTACTCCCTTTCCTCTTTCTCCCTCCCCCTTCAGCCCTAGATTTGTTCTCAGTATTCAAGAGTCTCTCATGATTTGCCTCCTTCCCTCTGCCCAACTATTTTCCCTCCTTCCCTTCCACCATGGTCCTCTGTTAAGTTTCTCCTGTTAGACCTATGAGTGAAAACATATGATATCTGTCCTTCTCTGCCTGACTTATTTCACTTAGTATGATATCCTCGAGTTCCATTGACACTGCAACACATGGACAGATTTCATTATTTCTCAATGTCATGTAGTATTCCATTATACATATATCTCTCTTTTTGATCCATTCATCAGGTGATGGACATTTAGGCTCTTTCTGTGATTTGGCTATTGTTGAAAGTGCTGCTATGAACATTAGGGTACATGTGCCCCTATGCATCAGCACCCCTGTATCCCTTGGGTAAATCCCTAGCAATGCTATTCTTGGGTCATAGGGGTGTTCTATTGTTAATTTTTGAGGAACCTCCACACTGTTTTCCAGAGTGGCTGCACCAGTGTACATTCCCACCAGCAGTGCAGGAGGGTGCCCATTTCTCCTTATCCTTGCCAGCATCTATAGTTTATTGTTTTATTCATTTTAGCCACACTGACCAGCATGAAATGGTATCTTAGTGTGGTTTTGATTTGCATTTCCCTGATGATGAGTGAAGCTGAGCATTGTTTCATGTGTCTGTTGGCCACCTGGATGTCCTCTTTGGAGAAATGTCTATTCATGTCTTCTGCCCTTTTCTTCACTGGATTATGTGTTTTTCAGGTGTGGAGTTTGGTGAGTTCCTTGTAGATTTTGGACACTGGCCCTTTATCCGATATGTCATTTGCAACTATCTTTTCCCATTCCGTCAGTTGCTTACTAGTTTTCTTGATTGTTTCCTTTGCAGTGTAGAAGCTTTTTATCTTGATGAGGTCCCAATAGTTTATTTTGGTTATTGATTCCCCTGCCTTTGCGAATGTGTTGAATAGAAAATGCTGCGGTTGAGGTCAAGGAGGCTGTTTCTTGCTTTCTCTTCAAGGGTTTTGATGGTTTCCTGTCTCACATTCAGGCCCTTCATCCATTTTGAGTTTATTTTTGTGTTTGGTGTAAAAGAGTGGTCTAGTTTTATTCTTCTGCATGTTGCTGTCCAGTTCTTTCAGCACCACCTGTTAAAGAGGCTGTCTTTTTTCCATTGGATACTCTTTCCTGCTTTGCCAAAGATTAATTGGCCATACATTTGTTGATCCAGTTCTGGGTTCTCTAGTCTATTCCATTGGTCTACATGTCTGTTTTTGTGCCAATACCATACTGTCTTAATAATGACAGCTTTGTACTAGAGGCTAAAGTCTGGGATAGTGACGCCTCCCATTTTGGTTTTCTTCTTCAATATAATATTACTTTGGCTATTCGGGTTTTTTGTGGTTCCATATGAATTTTAAGACAGTTTGTTCTAACTTTGAGAAGAATGGTGGTGCAATTTTGATGGGGATTGAATTGAATGTGTAGATTGCTTTGGGTAATAATAACATTTTCACAATGTGTATTCTTCCGATCTATGAGCTTGGAATGTTTTTCCATTTTTTTGTGTCTTCTTCAGTTTCTTTCATAAGTTTTCTATAGTTTTCATCGTACAAGTCTTTTACATCTTTGTAAAAGATCTTTTACATATTATGTTTATTCCTAGGTATTTTATGGTATGGTTTTTCTTGCAATTGTGAATGGGATCAGTTTCTTGATTTCTCTTTCTGTTGCTTCATTATGGTGTAGAAAAATGCAACTGATCTCTGTATGTTGATTTTGTACCCTGTGATTTTGCTGAATCCATGGATCAGTTCTAGTGGGCTTTTGGTGGAGTCTGTCAGGTTTTCCATGTAGAGTATCTTGTCATCTGTGAAAAGTGAAAGTTTGATTTTATCTTTGCCAATTCTGATGCCTTTTATTCCCTTTTGCTGTCTGATTGCTAGTACTAGGACTTCCAGCACTATGTTAAACAAAAGTAATCACCAACTATTTTTGAACAAGTTGAATAAATCTTGATTTTATCCCTCCCTCCTTTCTCTTGAAATCTAGATCGCTTAGACAGTTGCTAATAAGATCCATCTACTCCTAGTATGAGTGGGAAGTGAGATGCAGCACAAGACCTATGACAAAGTCTTAAAGAACCTGATACATCACATTGTCCCCAACACTATTGACTGGGTTCTTTCCCATGTCTACCCTCAATTAAATAAATAAGTCTATTTATGTGTATAGTAAACCAAATAAGGAAAAATTAACATAGGCTTAATCCAAAAAGAACGAAATATTTCTGTTATTACATAAGAAATACAACACAAAAAGAGATGTAATAGTGAGAGATTCTAGCCAAACAAAGGCAAATTTAACCCCAAGACCCTTGAACTTAAGGGAGAAACACAGTAAAATGATGCAGGTCTAATATTTCTGCGGTCTAATATGTCTGAGAGACATACCCCTTAGCAAAAGTAAGTTATCAAATACTTAAGAATGAGATGCCCCAATTTGTTGCCATAAACACACAGAACTATAGGCCCTTGTGGAGAAGTCTCTCAAAACATAATTCTATAAAAGAAACCATGTACCTCGCAATATTCCCAACAATTTCCACCTGGAAAAACTTCAAAATCAGTTACCAAAAACTTAAATGACCAATGATAATTGTGAAAGGATTAAACATCAAGTAAGGCTTGATATTGTCAGCTCAAGATTCCAGCTGGCATTCTGAATGAAATTGAGTTTCTCTCTCCAATTCTTTTTCCTTAAAATTTACAGAGTGCTGATTATGAGCAATGTGTCTGATTTGGAAACATCAGTCAACTTAAAATTGCATCTTGCACTGCTGGGTTTGTTTCCAAATAAAATAAAACCAAGCAGAAAAACAGAGACATGATTATAAAAGATACTAGAATGTGTGATAGAGATTTAACATTATTAAAATACCATTTCTAGTAACTGGAAACAGTTTTATAATTAATAACCTAACAGTTGACTGCATGAGATACTAAAACAGAAATTAAAATTTCATTATTGAACGGAAATAATGAGGTAACATAAAAAGATTAGGTTTGGATTTTTCTGCCACTGAAGATTAATAATTGCCTAAGGTCTATATTCAGAATTAAGACATGCATTTGGTTGTAGGGAAAGATAATTTATAGGGCGCACAAACACTCTGTCACCTTGGATAGCAATCATGGCAGGAGCAATATCAATTTCACCATCACTGGCATTAGAGTATTTCCACCACTGCCTATTTCATTAATGGAGAAAAGAAAACATGTCTTTCCTAGAGGAAAATATGCAATATAAAGAAAAGCTTATTTAAAAAAATAACAGTGGTGCGTGTGGTGCCTGGATGGCTCAGTAGGCTAAGCATCCAACTTCTACTCAGGTCATGATTTCACAATCCGTGAGTTCAAGCCCTGCATCGGGCTCTGTTCTGATAGCTTGGAGCCTGGAGCCCATTTCAGATCTGTGCTTCCTCTCTTTCTGCCCCTCTCCCACTTGCACTCTGCCTCTCTCTGACTCTGTTATAAATAAAACATTATAAAATCAGTCTGTCACAATATGAATGTTTAGCACCATATTGTCAAGTTAGTTGTTAAGAAAGATGAACATTTATGAGATGGTTTGACCTTTTGGAAAGAACGAACAGTAAGAAAGAAGGAAAGACTTGCAGAACTGTTTTTATTACAATATTATCCCGGTATAATGATTTAATATGTTTAATTATTTCAAGACTTTACAATTATTTTATTGGGTTTATATTCTGGATATTAAATAGGTGAAATAATAGGTTGTTTAGTTTATTTACATAGCCAAAATATAGAAACTCTTTAAGAAATTATATGTGGAATGTCAGATTCATTTAAAAAATATATGTCTAGGGGCGTCTGGGTCGCTCAGTCAGTTAAGCGTCCAACTTCAGCTCAGGTCATGAGCTCATGGTTCGTGGATTCGAGCCCCGCTTTGGGCTCTGAGCTAGCTGTCAGATTCTGTATCTTCCTCTCTCTCTGCCCCTCCCTTGCTCATGATCTGTCTCTCTCTGTCTCTGAAAAATAAATGTTTAAAAATTTAAAAAATATATATCTAAATTTTATAATATCATATAAATATAAGTTATAATATATGGTCAGTTTTGTTTTCAAATTTTCCATTGTAAATTACCAGTGCTCCTTGGCAGGGTTTTGTAGATGTTTGTTTCAGGTATGAGCCACAGCTGGCTCTCATAGCAGAGAAGAAGCTGATGTTCATTTGAAAGACAGGGGGGACACCAGCCATTTTACATGATACACTGCATTATGTCTCACAATCACTAATAAGCAGAATTTTCTATTTATCAATTGTTATGTATGGAGAAATTAAATCTAAGATAAATTAAGCAATTTAAGCAAAAAGTTTAATTCAAATCTGTTTGAGTCCAGAATGGATCTTGCATTCCGGGCTATTAAATGATACATTTGATTCTTAATGTGTCACAGACATTAGTACTTATCATTTCAACAATATCACTATTTATTATTGCTTAATAAGTTTAAATACTTTTGGTATACATGGCCAGAGGACAGAATAAAGTTTTGAACCAGTCATAAACAAGGAAAGATTTTTTTCTATAAATACAGGTAGAAGTGACTAATTGTCAGCAAATTGAAAGAATTTCTATAGTAGAAAATATTTGACAAAGGTTTGTTTGTTTTTAGGAATAATTATAATAATAACTGCCATTTATTAAGCAGATCAGTTATTATGTATTAGTTACTATCCTAAGGCTTACATATATAGTATATATGCATCCGTGTGCATTTAAGGGTGATAATATACATATATTTTATAAATAGTGTTTTTCACAATCCAGTGAGTTACATATGACCAAACTAATTTAATAAGTATAGATATTGAAGCACAGTAAGATTAAATGACTTTCCCAAGACTACATACCTAATATCTGATTCAGAAGGATGTACACTTGTGCAATCTCAATCCATAATCTATGATTATTTTTTAAAGTTTATTTATCTACTTTGAGAGAGACAGAGACAGCTTGAGCAGGGGAGGGGCCGAGAGAGATGGGGGAGAGAGAATCCCAAGCAGGTTCAGTGCTGCCAGCACAGAGTCCAATGCGAGGCTCGAACTCTTGAAATTATGAGATCATGAGCTGAGCTGAAACCAAGAGACAAATGCCTAACTGACTGAGCCATCCAGGTGTCTCCCAAATCTATGATCTTTAACACTAAACCGGATGCCTTAGTATTTTGTTGTCTACAAGTATAGACATTTTTCATTTCCTGTTAACAAAATTACTTACTTGTATGTAAATGCAGTCTTAGAGTATAATAGATAGATACCACGGCCACAAGAAAATCATATGCACATAGAAAAACCTTCCATTTCTATCTTCTAGGGAAATAACTATAAAAATGGTCAAAGATCACATGAGAACATCACTGGGGAAATGGCTCATTGCAGTAAAAATGCTTTGGGAACTGTGTTTGAGGTTCACAGATCAAATAGCACTATGACAACCAGTAAGTTACTTTACGTTTCAGGTTCTCATTTTTTAACTGTAAAATGTGTAATAATAACTATCTTAAGATATTTTGCAGAACAGAAACAATACATGTAAAAGAGTTGCCTTTGGTTGACAAAGAATGATGAATACATGCATCAGTGAGAAGTAAGCAGCAAAATTTGATTTTGTTTTCCTTGAAAGTGGAAATACTGCCACATTGGAAATGGGGATTTTAGTTTCCAGCATTAGCTTTTTAACAACAGAGTAGAATATCTACTGTGGACATTTCCCTGAGGAGAATCTATAAAATACCTGGAAAGTTATAGTGTCTCTTATAATGGAGAAAGGGAACAAAGAGCCTCAAAGAGCCCCAAATAGAAAATATACCTTCATGTTCTCAGCGCACTTTGAATTATAGTAGACCCCAAGGAAAACAACACGAATCTAGTGAAAGCTCTAAGTTAAGACTTTATGACCACTCTGGGTAAAGCTCTATTTGCCCTATATACAATGTAAATATAATCTCACCATTTATTCCATATATTTTAGTTACTAAAACACAATCAGGATCTCTGGCTCTAAGAGAAATGGGTTTTTGGTAGTAAGAATCTATATTATCAACTCAAAATAAAATTGCAGTTTATCCATGAACCAATCACACATTAGGGAGGTAACTACTGCTTTAAATTATGTAACAGGAATAAAAAAGTGATTCTAAGAAGCTTCTAAGTCATCATTCAGAATGAAAGTTTTACACTTACTTAAATTATCTATGGCTTGTACAGACTTGTAGGATAACAAAATATTTTCAAAGTGCTGATCACACCCAAAAGTTGCATATATATCCTCAAAAGTATTTGAGTTGGGCTATAGAAGAGCAATGTGGAGCACTGCTTGCATTTAAATCTGCCATGTTTGTTGAAGAAAGAAACAGCCATATGGCCTTTATATCAAAATACTGGTCCTTGAAGACCGCCATTTGCATTTGTAATTCCTTTTTAATTTAAAATAAGCAGAGGTGGTCTGTGCTTATGTTAATTATCCATGTCTTCCTGAATTCATTTCCTCAGATTTTGATTTTTAAAAAAGAAATTGTATACGGGTTTTATTCTGTTTTTAAAAGAAAAAACAAAAAGAAAGTGTGTGGGACAAGAAAAGAATACACTAAGTTCTAAAGGTGTGTGTGATTTTTAGAAAAGCAAATTGATTTACACAAGAGATATGTTGAGTAAACCCTTATTGGCAAAACTGAGATTACTGGCATTTAAAATGCTTTTTTGCTTTTCACTTATTGCATTGGCAAACTCCAAAAGCTTTCAACATAAACTGTTGGTGGTGAGGCTGTAAGGAAGAGACTGACTGGAGAAATTTCAAAATGGTTCAATCTCTATTGTAGAAGTTTAGTAATATCCAAATCTAAATTAAATCTAATTCTAAATATAAATCTAAATACAATTATATATGCTTCTTTCCCTTCGTTCCAGCATCCCACTTCTAGAGATCTCCCATCAAAATGCAAAAGGACAAATGTGCAAGGCTATTCACTGACACACTGACCATCATAGTGGAAGGCTGGACAGAACACAAATGTCTTTAAATGTGATGTGAAGCTGGTGGTTCAGTTGTGGCAAATATACACAGTGTGGGCGTTGTATAGCTAAAAAGTGAACGGAGGGTGTCTCTGTGTTGCACTTAAGAGTGACCTCCAGGATATATTGGTAATAAAAACCACAGCTAAGAAAAAAGACCTTTACAATTAAAAATTGATCATTCTTAGTTATGTATTTATAAAATTCTATAATGGTTTTAAACGTTTTTAATATTTTTGCTGTCCTTAATATGGCACTGGAATGTGATTTCTTAAACATTTTCCCTATTTTATTACACGGTGAGAATTTGAACTTGAAAAAATACTTATCAAATTTATTTCTCATGTCTTAATATACCAAATTCCAAATACATTTTTATGGATGTGAAATTCATCTTGAAACTGGATTAAACAGTATTATATCAATTTCAATGTGAATGTATAAACATTTTTTCACTTTACAGTTAAATTTATTTTCTAGTGCTGTTCACTTAGATTTTATGTTTTATCTCCACCTCATGTAATTATTTCTGATTTTGTAAGGGGAGTGCCATATATACTGGTGAATTTCATTACATTGGCAGCCTTTGTGAGTCCATTTCACTAGTCTTTTATACTTTTTTATTTGTTTACTGTGAACCATCACCTGGTTTGTACAACCATGTAAATGCTTGTTATGTTATATTGATTATATTACGCAATGCTTTACTGTTTTGGCAAACAACACAAAGAAGCTATAAACCATAATGGGCCATGAATTTTTTCCGAGTTAAATTCTGTTAATGATTGGAGAATGTATGTATAATTTAGATTACATATATTTTTGAAAATAGTATGCCATTTCAATAAATTTGACTTTCTTTAATAATACTATATAATAGATAAAATAAACACGCAGCTAACAAATATTTCAAGTTCAGAATTCTTTCAAAATCTTCTTGGTCTCAATTTGTGTCAGGGGGAAGATAAACACATCAGTTTGATGAGAGAGACTGAAAAAGTGACATTTTCTAATCTCTGACCAAGCATTCTTCACTGACTTGCTTCTGGAGCTGTGCAGCAGCAGGAATGATTCTAAGGAGAATGACATTTACCACGTAAATTTGACCATGGTAGACCACGAGAGTAAATCTTTCAGGCATGCGTAATCCTTATTATTTGTTTATTATACTGATTGATGGTATTAGACTAGATAAACAACTACTCCTTATGTATTGTCAAAATGAACAGTTAATATTTATGTGCACCTAGGTTGCTCAGTCTGGTAAGTGTCCGACTTCAGCTCAGGTCATGATCTCATGGCTTGTGGGTTGGAGCCCCCTGTTAGACTCTATGCCGACAGCTCAGATTCTGGAACCTGCTTCAGATTCTTTGCCTCTCCCCTGCTTGTGCTCTGCCTGCCTGTCTCTCTTTCAAATATAAAATTTAAAAAAAACAAAAATATTTAATCTTCCAGATTATTTTTTTTCAAATGAATGGTTAACATCTCCTAGTAGGTTTGATCACTTCTACTCTTCCAGTGTACTTTACATTACATTGAATATACTGAATTTTTCACAACTGAATTTTTTATTGCTAGGAAGAGATGTAACTAAACAACTATGATCACAGCTACACTAATGTCTGAAATATTATTTTAAATGTATGTGCTGTTCTTTGTTTTAAAAAGGATATGCTCCAGCCTTACATAAACAAACTATTCAAACATAAAGTTCCACTTCAGATGCCTCACGTGATCATCTCCTAAGGAAAGGAAATGAATATTATACAGCATAAGACACAAAACTATTTTCTTTCCAGTTGGGCATTAGTTGTTGAAACCTTTTTGAGTGAGCAGCTCCTCTCCCACACTAACACTTGAACACGAAATCTAATTTGCTTTTGCTGATGCAATGAGATTTTATTAATTCTAACCAAGTTCCCTGTAGCCAATAATATAACTTTGAAAGAGGTGCAGCTTAGAGAGTACTAAATCCAAGGTCTTACCATGAATAACTTTTGTCTTAACTACTGGAACTATATAGCAACATGTCTACCCATGGGGTCTACACATTACATCACATTACTTCTTCCTGACATATCCCATCAACTTAATAGGTTACTCAGTGTGAGGGACTTCTGTTGATTCCTTTTCCACTGTAATATAGGTATATAAGAAATACTATTATAAATCTTTTTGTACCTAAAATACTAATTTTGCCATCCAGAGACTTTTCTCTGGAAAAAAAAAAAAAGTTTAATAAACCCATTTCATGCCTCTTTTTCACTTCCAGAGATCAGTAGGGAGAGCTGGTCTTCCCAGGAATTTTGACCCATACAACAGTAAAAAATTTCAAAACTTATGCAAATCTTTGCAAAATAAAGTGTGTTACATCAGAAATTTTGTGGTCTGATGAGACGTTTTAATTGGGCTGCATTTCTTGTGCTTAAGTGACTTTTGCTATTGTTGGGAAACAGAAAAAAAGATAAAAACATCATTATCTTAAAGCTAAGGAAACCTGGGAATTTTATGTAATATCTAACAAAAAATATTATTTAATATGAAATTAGACGAGTTCTATGATGAGTCATATTAATAAATTTTCTTAAAATGTATGTGTATGTGAACATAAACATTGGGTCCAAAAGTTACCACAGGAAGAAGAGAAAAGCTGACCAGCTCTGCATGGTTTTATTGTTGACTGAGTCATCCTTATCTGTGGAATTTGCTGACATAAGCTTCTTTATCTTTGGAGTTTTAGTAGGCAGAAAGAAACAGTCATAACGTGAGAACAATTCTCATGGTAATGAATTAGCTTTTAAAACAAGTTCAGAAATATGCCCTGGAATGATTGAAGAATGAGACTCTTGGAATTTAAGGGGAAAAGAACAAATCAGAAATCTAGGGAGTAGGACTAGAGATCCTTCCCATTAAGATTTGTGTTTTATGTATGGGTGGTTTTCTCTTGGACTATTGGAACAATTCGCTTATCCCTGACTTTGAAATTATATCCCTCTATTTCAAAAGTCCCTCGAGTTACCCTTGTAATCTTTGTGTTAATAGAATTTTGTGTAATTAACGAAAGGAGTTGTAAAAGGAAGATTAGATGTCCTTGTATCCCTCTTCCCCAGGAACAATTGCCCATGGGATAAACATCATTTCAGGTGGACATAAGTCCCAGAGCTATTGACAGAGATCAATAAAAAAGCAAAGAGTGTCTAAGACAGAGGTGAGAGAAGAGAAAAAAGGAAATGAGAAAAGTTATCACAATACCAACAACTCTAAGCAACTAGAGACAACTAGCCCATTAAGAGGAAACAGTATAAGAAAAACATCACTTTGAAGACAAGATTGCTCTTTCTTCTTTGTACATTGATTGCATACTAGGTGTTGAATCAACTATGTTTTATTTTTCTATTATGAAAAATCTGATTACAAGATTTAACCACTATAGACATAGTCTCTGAAGAAGGGATGGTTGTAGATAGTTATAAACAATGTGCTTTCCCCCCCTTTTTTTACTAGCTTTATTAAAAAATATTTTATTACTAAAAAATACATATCATCACCTGAGTTTTCAATGAGTCATAATTTTTCTGCTAGTGGAAACTTTTGGCTTGATGTTGATAGCTACTGACTTATCAGGGTGATGGTAACTGAAGGTTGGGGTGGCGGTGGCAATTTATTGAAATATGATGAGTGAAGTTTGCTGCTAATTAACTCTTCCTTTCATGAATGATTTCCTTGTAGTATGTGATGCTGTTTCATAACAATGCTGACATTTTCCGTAGACTTTCCAATCCCATTATGGTAGTCACCGTGAGGACCAAAAATTAATCTTTTCAATTGCACATAATGAATGGAGCCTGAGCTGTTTTATTTGTGAAATTAAATTGCCTTCTTTTTTTAAACTCCTTCGTTTATTTTTGTTGATATCAGCTAATGTGTTAGCAAAATGTTGCAATATTGAAATGTCAATATCCATTTATAAAATTCACTGCAATGCTTTAAATGGACCCAACCAGCATAAAATGATTTGTATGCAAAACACTTAGTATCTAATCAGAGTCATAAATTTGAATGAATGCTTAATCAATTAGGTTTACCTAATTTACTAGCAGTTTATTAGAGTCTTTGATGATACAAAATGCAGAGTAAATAATAATACATATACCAAGAATTTTCCAAATTAAACTAACTGAATGAGTTTGTTGCACAAATAATGAGCATGTAATTAAGGTGGTGGGCCATATTCCACTTCTAAAGACAATTTAAAAAGTGATGAATCAGAAGTTATTAAAAGTTAATAAACTAAACTTTTTTACTTTCTAAAAATCTTGTCTTATTTCAGTTTTTCCTGGTAGATACATGTAGTACCACTTGTATGAATTTTCTTAAATAATATATGTTGGGAGCCATTTTCTGAACTCACTAAGTTGAGAAAACTCCTTGTGAGGTAAGGTGGGCTTACAAGTTCTCCCACAGTCAGATGGTGACCAATATCCACCCTCACTCAATTATTTTTGCTTGAGCACTGACCCCCAAGGCACTTTGTTGACTGGCATCAGGAGTGACTTGTCCCCTTATTCTAAAATATGCAGATTGCACCTTGTGAAGGAACTTATTATAGGAATTTCTTCTTTTGTGTTTATGGGAGCAAATATTACATTTCCTGAAAAACCTATTTTACTTCCCCTCAAGAAAACAAGCTATTGACTCCTGCTCACAAAGAACTAACTCTTGCTTTTGCTATGCTAAAAACATTGCCTTGTATTTGAAAGCTGAAGATATCTTCCTTCCCCATATGATAAGCATCTAAATCACCTACATCAATCACTATTGATAAAGATTATGCATGAGTCTTCTACCAATCTATGTTCTGGGAAATTTTTACATGCCAAAGAATTTGTCATCAGAAATCATTGTCTAAAGCAAATGCCACTTCTGTGCTGGCCCCATACATCTTTTTGCCATAAATAAAGCTGGCTCTCAGGTCAGAGCAAAGATGCCTGCCTAGTGATCAGAAAGAAACTCGAGGCTCTCTTACTTTCTCTTGCCAACACCATCCATCCTTCAGGGAACTCTGGATCTGCTGGAGCTGGACTCCGGCAAATATAGAGTAAATGTGTTAGCTGCAAATACAAGAATGGTAACTATGCTATGAAATATCCATCTGACAATTTTAACCATTCTGTGTATCAATTAAATGAAATGTGATGTTCCTGATGTGAAATAATTAGAAATCAACACTCTCAGATTTCCTATATAAGTGAATAATGATAAACATTTTATTTAATAAGTACAAACAGCAGTATACTAGAGAACGAATCACTACTTTATTATTCAATATACTCCAGTCCTGGGACAAATTTTGAAAGTATGACTATGTAGATATTATCAGATAAACTGACTACTGTTTTCAAGCTAAGATACTCAAAAAGAGTGTCTTCAGTGCTTTGTCCCCTCACCCAACTTCCCATAGAGTTCTGAGAACCAGACAAGATGTTATTACAGGAAGAGGAAGTGAAAATGGGTTCAAGATGTTTCCAAGTCAGAGGGAAATTTCTAAGTATAGGGAATCGTGGGGAGAATACCAAATTGAGAAAAAATTGGCCCCGAAATGTCCTAGTTTTTCTGCTCTACTTCTTTGTGGCCTTATGAAACTCAGCCTCTGGGGCTCAGTCTTCTCATCTGTAAAATGATGTGGGAGTACCAGTGATTAACAAGATGTCTTCTGAGGTGGCTCTTGAATTTTGCTGCTTCAATACTAAATAGTGCAAAAAGCTAAGGAATGTAACCAATACAGATTTCCTACAATAAATTCAATCTTATAAGAAAGATCTGAAATATGAGGAACGTAATGAATAAAGAATGATATGGAGCAGAAAATAATTTTATAAAATATAAAGGACTTAGCTGATGTTAGATGATAAAAATTACCCCTACACAAATGAAAATGGCAATATCTATAATAATGCTAGTAGTTAATTTTGAAATTAAAATAAGTCAAAAATATTACAAAACAATAGTATAGCAGAGAATAGAATATTATAAGGTCCTTTATTAAGAAGGGAAGTTTAATATTGATTAAGCATAGGGTTTGCTCTGATGATAAATAGTTTTAAAGCAACTGGTCCACTATATGGAAAAATAAAATTGTGTACCTAATTTCTATCAGGTACTGCTTATCCATAGGGGAAAATAAAATTAAACCCTCACTAAGGCTTCACATTAAAGATTGAAATATAAAGGCAGAATATTTGAGTTGTTGCATAACAAGTTCACAGTCTTAGTAGCTTAAAACAATATTCATTTGTGATCTCACAGTTCTATAGGCCAGGAGGTCCAGGTAGACTCAGATGGGTTCTTTACTTAAGCTCCTCACAAGGCCACAGCCAAGGTGTTGGCAAGATTGGCTCTTTTCTGGAGGTACAGGGAAAAATCCTCTTTCAGGCTCAGTCAGCTTATTGGCTGAATTCAGTTCTTTGTGGTTGTAGGACTGTGGTTCCCATTTCCTTATAGGAGGTTAGAAGGCGCCACTCTCAACTTCTAGAGACTTCTGCATTTCTAATTGTATGGATCCTCCATGTTAAGCTGCAATAATAATGAAACCCTTCTTGTGCTTTGAAACTCTGACTTCTACTGCTTCTGCTACCTGCTTTTTTGTGTTTAGAAGCTCACTGATTGAGAAAAGCCCACCAGAAGATTTATGAATCTTCAGGTCAAGTAACTGTTACTTAAATTACTTCTGCAAAATCAGTTTATAGCAGTCCCTACTTTAGTATTTGATTCCAAGGGATCAGAATCTTGGGTAATGACCCTCTTTAAAATTATTTTTACCACTCAAAGGTTCTACCATTATTAGAAAAAATATGAAAATAGATTGAAAACCTAAAGTATATAGGCTTTCATAAAAAAATAAAAAGAGACACAGGAGTCACTAAAAGTAAATAAATATTTAGATAACATTAAATATAAAGCCTCTTTTATCCAAATTACTTAATAAGAAAAAAAGTCATTTCCAATACTTATACCAGACAAAACAGTTATATCAAAAATATAGAAAGAAGCCTGAAAATTAAGAAGTGTAAGTACAGTAACCCAATACAACAAAAATGGCCACAGCATGATCAGACATGTTACAGAAGCCATCTGAAAAGCTTATTAACATGGCAGAAGATACTCAAAGTCGCAATCACCAGGGAAAGTGTAAACACAAACAGACTTCAATAACTTTCAATATTGTACCTATTAGACTATAAAGGAATTAGCAGCCCATCAAAGTGGTATATGGCTTAATTTTTTTTTAGAATTATCTAAAAAAAAAAAAAGCCACCTGAAGGGAAAAAAAAAAAAAAAACATTATCTGAACTTAAGCAGAGCCTCCTTCCAGAAAATATAGCTATGCAGCCGTTATTGACCACCACTCTCTGAGGAATTTTTGTTTTTGTTTTTTAATTTTTTAATGTTTTATTTATTTTTTATACAGAGAGAGACAGAGCATGAGCAGGGGAGGGGCAGAGAGAGAAGGAGACAGAATCGGAAGCAGGCTCCAGGCTCTGAGCCAGCCATCAGCACAGAGCCTGACGTGGGTCTCGAACCCATGAACATGATATCTGACCTGAGTCAAAGTCAGAGGTTTAACTGACTGAGCCACTCAGGCGCCCCGGAATTTTCCTGTTTGAAAGAAGAGTGACCTTTAGCACTGGGATGTGTGAATTCAGACACCATAAACTCCCCTACAGGGAAACTGCCAGTCGGGAAGAAGGCAGACTGTGCATTCCCATTAGCATCAAGAAGCCCTACAAAACTACTTATGCTGAAATCCCCTGGCCGCAACCCCAAGTTTTTTTGTGGAGTTAGTATATAAACCTTTACCTCTGGTTAGTCGTTGAGTAACTCATTAGTGAGTGTAAATGTGTGAACATGTAAATATACCTTGTCTTTATTTCTACTAATTTATTATCAGTTAACTCATAGTCTTCTTTATCCTCCAATCAAAATTAAGATGGTAGGAAAAAAGTTTAGCTCCGAACAACTGTGAAACATCAAGAATTTTAACAACATCTATAGTTAATTAGGATTTAGAGAAAACCCTAATGCATTGATGGTGAGAGTATAAATTAATATACTTGGGAAACAGATCAGCAGTTTGGGAAACAAATTACCATGATTTTATAAAACTAAACATAAGCATATCTTGTGACCAAGCATTTCCTCACCTACATATATTCTAGAAAAATCTTGAATGTTATAGAAATATGTAGTCTAGAAAATCTTCATAAATGCAGCAAAAACAACAAAAAAACAGGAGTCTCAAGTCTTAGAAATTTTTTTATAATAAAAATTTAAAAACAATTCAAATGTCCACCTAAAGCAGCATAAATAAAAGGTGTTTTATAGATATACACACACAGATGCATTGGGATATTTTATATATTACGGTACAAAGTACCCAGATAGTTGTTCAAAAGTGATTCTTTTTGTTTCTGTTAGGGTGGGTTTTTTTATGTCTTTATTTTATTTTGAGAGAGAGAGAAAAAGAGACAGAGAGAGACAGAGAGTGAGCGGGGGAGGGGCAGAGAGAGAAGGAGGCACGGAATTTGAAGCAAGCTCCAACCTGTCAGCACAGAGTCCTACGCTAGGCTCAAACCCACGGACTGTGAGATCATGACCTGAGCCAAAGTCAGACACTTAACTGACTCAGCCACCCAGGTGCCCCTGTTAGAGTGTTTTTGAATGTTATTAATATTTGCATTTGTTCACCTGCATAAGCCAAATTGTCCTCCATGTAGTGTGGTTGGGTCTTATTCAATCAGTTGAAGGTTTGAATAGAAGTAAAAGAACAACCGTCTCAAGCAAGTGGAAATTCTAGATGACTGCCTTTGGACTTCTACAACGTTGGCTCTTCCTGTCTGAGAGCTTTCTAATGTTCAAACTGGAACCTCAGTTTTCTTTGAATCTCCCATACCAGTGGCTCACCATGCAGACTTTGGACTTACCAGCTTTCATAATTACATGTCAGTTCCTTATAGCAAATCTCTCTTGAGATAGATACAGATGTAATAGATGTAGATATAGATGCAGATATACATACATGATATGGATATAAACCTAGACAGATATAGATATATAGATGATATAGGTATAGTTAGATATAGATCTTATTGGTCTGTTTCTCTAAAGAGTTCAAACTAATATGGATCACAATTTTTGTGGATTTTTATGCATTGATATTTACCATATTATTAATTAAAACAAAATGATTCTTAAAATATTTATTAACGAGTTGAAAATAACAGTAAGAAGTCTATGGTACATTGACATCAATAGCCAAATTCTCATGTTAAAAAAATAATATTTTTTCAATAAACTATTGGAATAAAGAGCCCTAAATGTTGGGGAGTTTGTGGAGCAACAGGAGTTCTCATCTATTGGTGGTTAGAATGCAAAATGGCATGGCCACTTTGGAAGACAGTTTGATACTTCATTACAAAACTGAACATTCTCCTACCATACATTCCAGAAATTTTGCTCCTTGTTAATGACCCAAAGAACTTGAAAATGTGTGTCCACACAAAAACCTATACATATAGGTGTGTGGCAACATTATTCATAATTGACAAAATTTGGGAGCAGCCGAGATGTCCTTCAGTAATTGAATGGATAAATAATATATTCAAACAATGGAATATTATTCAGCACTAAAAACAAATAAGCTATCAGGTCAAAAGGACATGGAAAAACCATAAATACATATTACTAAATGACAGAAGTCAATCTGAAAAGGCTACCTACTGTATGATTCCAACTATGTGGCATTCTGTAAGAGGCAAAACCATGGAGAGGGGCAGCTGTGTGGCTCAGTCGGTTGAGCGTCTGGCTTCAGCTCAGGTCATGATCTCATGGTTCGTGGGTTCGAGCCCTGCGTCAGGCTCTGTGCTGACAGCTAGCTCAGAGCCTGGAGCCTCCTTCAGATTCTGTGTCTCCCTCTCTCTGACCCTCCCCTGCTCATGCTCTCTCTCTCTGTTTCTCAAAAATAAATTAAAAAAAAAAACTGTGTAGACAGTAAAATGATTCGTGTTGTCCAGGAGTGAGGGTGGGGAAGGAATGGATAGGCAGAGCATGGAGAGTAGATAGGGCAGTGAAAATACTATGTGATAGGTTATAGGTCATTTTACATTTGTCCAAATCCATGGAATGTACAGTACCAAGTAAACGTAGGTTTATCAGTTTTAATGCATGTATCAGTTATAACGCATGCGAATGAGGGATTTTCTGGCGAATGATGTAATAATGGGGGAGCCTAGCTGTGTGAGGACAGGGTATGGTATGTGAGAAATCCCTGTACTTTCTCAACAATTTTTCTATGAACCTGAAACTTCACTGAAAGCATAAAATCTTTAAAAGTATTGGTGAGAGAAATGGCATGTTTGCTTTACATGTTTGCAAAATTTTTAATGACTGATTGAATAGAAAATAGCTGTTTAGACCTTCAAACTATTTTTGATATGGTGTTGTGGTGAGATAATGGAAGTTTGTTTAACTATTATATTTAAATTAACATGTAAATTATCTGTATTATTTTTATTATCAATTTTAATGTAATAAAATGCTTTTAAAATATATGAGTTAGTGCTTTTCTTCTACATTTCTAGCTCCCTTTCTGGTCACTTAAAATTATGTTTACATCTACTGCTCTACTATTTTTCAAAAAAATACTTTTCACCTATTTTACTCAGGATTAGGTATTGCTACGGAGACCAAGTCTCTCTATCATAATAATTTAGTTATTATAGGGTCTTATGAGTCAGGATCAACAGACCAATCAAAAATATACCTTTCCTTCCTTACCATTATATAATATTAATTCTAGGTATTTGACAATAGTGCTTGAAGCTCAGCAGCAAATGTAGCTCTCCTCCCACATATCACTTCCAATTTCCCCTTCCTTTTGCATCCTATAATTGAATGAATGACCTGTCACTCCATCCAGTTACCCAGAGATCAAAATACTTCAATATATCCCCACTTGGATGACAACATTGTATTTCAAGTTTAACACATTCTAAGGCAAACTGAATTCTTCCCGACATTAGCTCCAAAATCTCTCCTTGAATACCACTCTCTACCTGAGGAAGTAGAGCTACCACTCATCCAGGTGCATAGGATACACAAAACAAAACAGAATTAACTAGCAAACTAAAACTTGAAATCATTATCTCTCACAAACAATCCATCAGCAGTGACTTAGACTCTACTTTCAAAATCTATCCTTTTTGTAATCACTGCCTTCCATTGTGAATCAGCTAACTGCTATTGTCAAAAGTTCCAGCATGTTTACTCAGAACAGCTACAATAGTCTAATTACTGCAGCCCTGCCTCCACCCTTGCTCTGCTATTCTCTATACAGAGATGAGAATGATCCTACTCCAATCTATATTAGGTCACGTCACTCTCCTGATCTAAGCCTACCATTGACTTTCTGTCTCTCTTAAAATAAAACGCTTTGGATAAAATGGGGCTTCTGTCTGCTCTCTCATTTCAAATCTCTTTTATTCTCACTCCTGTTATATCACCTGTTTAAAAACTCCAAGCACACCCCTTTTTGGGCCTAAGCACCTTCCATTCCTTCTGTCTGGAATTTTGTTCAGGTGTCCTTCTCTTTTCTTTCATTTCTTTCCTCAAATGTTCCTTCTTCAATGGGGCCTTCCTGACAACCTAATGGAGAATACCAAGCTATTCCATTGTATCTACCGTTACCTTGCCTTGCTCTAGCATATGTATTTCTACTTATTTTGATATGTTTTATATATGTATATGTATTCATACATTTAATTTAAAAATTATTTTACCTATCTATATATATGTATGCTCTTTCAGCTTGAGATCTAGGTTAGTATTCTCTTTTGTCAATACATTCATCTCTAACACATCGAATAGTGTCTATTCATTTAAAATACTCAATTATTTTTGTGAGTTAGTGAATTAATTAATGACTCTATAAGTAATACATTGCTATGAATCAACATCGGTCCCTTCATCTTTGCTTTTCTATAAATTGTATACCTTATTCCATTGCTCTAAAGTAGACACAGGTGTAGAGATACATACAGATATAGATTCTTAGCCCAGGCTGCTATAAGAAAATATAGACCTTCCTCGATTTACAATGGAGTTGTCTAAATAAACTCATCACAAATTGAAAATATCCCAAGTCAAAAATGCATTAATACACTTAATCTATGGAGCATTATAGCTTAGCCTACCCTACTTTAAACATGCTTAAGACACTTACCTTAGCTTGCAATTGGCCATATCATCTAACACAAAGCCTGTGCTGTTCTGACAGCAGAGACCCCGACATGGGGCTTGAACTGACACCATGAGATCATGACCTGGGCTGAAGCCAGAGGCTGAACGACGGAGCCACTCAGCCTCCCCAAGCCTATTTTATAATAAAGTGTTGAATAGCTCATATGATTTATTGAATGCTGTACTAAAAATGAAAAACAGAATGGTCGTGTGGTACAGAATAGTTGTAACCCTATCAGTTTTGACCTTTGTGATCGCATGGCTGACTGAGAGATATGGCTGCCTCCACTGGCCAGTGACACGAGAGAGGGTCATAGAGCATATTGATCGCTGGCTCAGGAAAATAGCAGAATTCAAAATTTGAAGTACAGTTTCTAAGGAATGCATATCGATTTTGCACTGTTGCGAAGTCAAAAAATCATAAGTTGAAACATCATAAATTGAGGGCTATCACTACCATAAATTGGATGGCTTAAACAACAAGCATTGATTTCTCACAATTCTGGAGGCTGGTAATTTCAAGATAAAGATGCCAGCAGATTCAGTGCGTGGTGACATACTCCTTCCAGGTTGTCATACGGCCACCTTTTTGCTGTATCCTTGCAGAAAGAGATAGCTCACTTTCTAGTCTCTAATCCTATCATGGGAGTTATATTCTCCTGACTTCATCTAAAACTACTACTTCCCAAAGACCACACCTAATATCATTACAGTGGGAATTAGGGCTTTCACATATGAGTTTTTGGGAGAACACATTCAGCTTATAGTGTTTATTTTATATATATATATATATATATGATGAAAAATATATTATATATAATATATGCATATATATAGTTGATGAATATATATATATATATATATATATTAATCTTTCCCTCATGCCTTCTACTTAACATGGTTTCTGCCATGAATAATTTTGGCTTCCTTATAGACCCTATTTTCTGCCTTCTTTCTATGTGCCTCTCAATACTTGTACTACATGACAACTCTTTGTCTCCTAACCCTTCCATTTGGTCCATAGCTGAGAATAAAAGTTATAAACCAGACATTAATTTGAGGTGAGATAATGCTTTGAGAACTGTTCTTATGAAATCATGCTCATGAACTGTATTTCTAAGAGTAAAATGTTAGGAGGAGGAAGCCCTATGTTAGAAATAACAGGAAAACTTAAAATTTTGATTTATGATGCATTAAATACATTGTGATTTATTATTATTGTTGTTATTCATAATAAAAACATTAGTGTTGACTACCAATAATGCTAAGCTTTATTGTTCATTTATTCTAGATGAGAATCATACCTCTTGCTCTACCCTGAAACTTCCAAACTTACCCTCTCCTTTAATCCTAGCTGACTTTATGTTCTGATTATCTATTGCTTCATAATGAACCATCATCATTCAATGTAGGGCATAAAACACCATATTCCATTTGACCACAAGTCATTTACAACACCCTCACATGAAAAATGCATAAAAAATCTCCCTGTTCCAGGTGTAAAGAGACTTCTTCCTATTATGTGGTGTTTTTATGTCTAGCATCTCATCACTAACCAAGTTCAAGTGAGAATAATCACCCTTGGTTACGGTTTTTCAGACACACACACACACATACACACACACACACACGTGCGTGCGCACACTCCATATCCCGTACCTTATAACCTGAAGACAATTAACTACAGAGAAGTTATTTATCAAACACACTGCAAACATACAGCAACATGGCATGCATTAGTAAACCACAAAAGAAACTTCCATTCAAATGAGGAGAGGAGAAGGATGGTAGACCCTAAGAATTTCTAGATTCATAGCAATTTTGAAGTCAAGCCAAAAGTATGTTGCCAGTTCCTTGGTTAGGATCCAGCTATGATCCTTGGACAATGATTCTCTGTAGTCTAAATGCTGCTTTCTGAATAATTCTTGCATTTGTATGAGAAGTCGCCTGCATTTGTCACTGGGGAGACTTCTCATTTTCCTCCTGTCAGAAGAAGTTTGGGACCCCATGATCGTCTTTTCATTGTGTACAATTGCTATACCTTTAATCCAAATACCAATACATAAAAATGCCCTGGGTGGCTACGTGCCAATTTAAAATTAAATCAGTAGACCAAAATCAAAACCATTTTGTTTTCTAAGCCTTCTCTACATGGATTACTGATGAGAGTGATGTGGGAAGTGTTCTTTTCTTAAATAGTAGATAAGGTATCATCTTACATCTTTTTGCAGTCTTAAAAAGTCTCAAGACATTCTTTTGATATCTCATTCCTGAGTTCATGGTTTATGGTCAATGGCCTGGTCTTTTGCCATAACACCATTTCTTAATTTGATAATCACGCATTGCAAAGTATTGGGGATGCAAACTACTTTTATATTTGAAACCAACTAACACTTATTCTTTTACATTTTTTCCTCAATTGTTTTAAAAAAATGTACCAGTCTGACCCTTAGATCATCTTCCTTCTTGGCATTTCATCATATGTAGTTAAGCAATATGGAATTAGTTTGTATAGAAATCTCCATAGCCAAATCCAATAATTCACTAGGTAACATTTCTAAATACCACAGCACAGTCAACAGATTTATGAAGTTCCTTGCCATGATAAACATTGGTCATCTCTTTTCTATTTTTCAATAATACTTTTTCTCTCTTTCTTCGACTTCTTCCAGTAACTGTATACTGCCATTTCCCAAGTTGAATGTCTGATTATTGCACCACCCCATTTCTGGTACTAAAATCTGTTCCAATCAAAAATGTTTGTGTAACGCACCACCACAAGACATAGTGGACTACAAAACCAACAGTCCTTTATTTTGTTTATCAATATGTAATTTAGAAGTATCAAAGTGGGAATGGGTTGGCTTTGTTCCACATGACATCATCTTGGTGGTTCAACTGGGGATGAAATTCTCACAAGTTAGATCAAAAACTGTCATGTTAGTCAACAGAATTTGACAGTAATTATGATCCCAATGAGGCATGCTGTATAGGGGGAAAATGACTAGCAAAGAATCGTAGATCTTTGACAACTTACAAAATGAATCACTCTTATTTTACATTCTCAGGACATTGCATTGAAAATGGAATTTGCACCCCTCCTCCCCAGCTTAGCCTCTTTATGACATAGGAAGCAAGCAAAGAGAGGAGTAATTATTCAAGGTCTGTGCCACATCTAACTACTCAGACTCAGAATTTTTTTCCATTCAGAACACAAAAGTAAAGATTTGCTTAAATAAAGATTTTTTTTAAATTGATTTCATAAAATGATAGGGTCTTTAAGTCTCTAAAATTCTATGAAATAATGTACACATGCATTTTTCTTAGGCATAAATCCATAGAAAATATCTTTCTTCTGAGTAAATTCAGTAAGTTAATATGTAACTAATGTCCTCCCACTCTGCCCATATTCTTTCTAGAGTCTTTTTTGTGATTTAATATCATATTCCTTTTCCTTTCTAGACCTGTGCCCAATTTTCACCAACAAAATAGTTGAATGGATTTTCTTCTCGTCTCCATTTATCTGTATCTACATAGTCAGCCTAAGTTCCATTTACAATAAAATATTAGCAAAGATTTATCTCAGATCATTATATCTATAATTCTCCTTTTCTCCTTGGGGTCTGATACCTCGTATTAGGGCTTCTATTATTTTTGTTATGTTTTCTTGTATGTGCATATATTTGGCACAATAATGACATTGGTTAAATGTCTGTTGAATGATTGAGTAAGCAGATATTTTGTCTTCCAAATTAAATTATAAGCACATGGTCGGAGAACATTTTATGTTGTTAGACTAATTAAAAAAAAACAATAAAGGAATGGACTATGTGTTTGTGTGAAAGAGAGAGAAAGACAAAGAGAGGCAGAAAGAGAGATGGGTTAAAGAGACAGAAAGAAGGGTGTCTTTGAGAACTCTTGGAGGTACTTTAAGTTTCTATATGACCAGCTTTCTCCAGAAAGAATATTAAACACTATCACAGTCTGATTCAGGTTTTTTTTTTTTTTTTGGTTTGGTTTATAAGATATTTGGATAAGAAAATATTCATATGTAAAAGATGTTTTATTTTTATTCTTTCATTATTACCAATTTGAATATTAACTCTTAGTTCAATGTTGGCCATAATTTCCAATGACCTTCTTGTGCAACTTATTAAAAATCCTTTTTTGGGGTTCCTGACTTGCTCAGTTGGTAGACCATGTGACTCTTGATTTCAGGGACATAAATTTAAGCCCCAATCTGCATAGAGCTTACTTAAAAATACTTTTTTTTCTTTTTCTTTTTTTATGTTTATTTATTTTTTAACACAATTTATTTTTTAACATATGCAATTATTTTCCATCATTTACAATACACTAGTTACAATGACACTCCAAACAGAAAAGCAAAGTAAAAAATCAAAACTCCAACTTCTATTGTATGTAATTAGACTTATACAGAAATTAGAAGGTTAAGTAACAACTAGTTAATCACCTAATTTCAGAGCTATCTGAAGTGGCAATCATTATATAGCAGCTTATCTATGATACATTCAAGATAAATGATACAATTTATTACTTGCCCATAAGCTAAAACACAGCCTGTTTAATACCTTTCCTTAAATTCCACCTCTATACTACAATATACTTGAGGTCCATGCAAAAAAGTAGCTACCTTTTATATAGGAAATGGATGACTAAGTCTTTGGTGTTGTAAAAGCAACTTCATTTAAACATAACCCCCGCCACCACCAAAAAAAAAGAAGAGGAAAAAAAAAAGGTAAAGAAAATAATAAGGAAAAAACCCAAGACACACTTCCTAGGGGAAAAAAAAAACCCAGCATGTAATTTCTGTCCCTGACGGAATGTACTTGTTTTGCTTGTTGGTGGTGTTTGCTTATTTAAAAATACTTTAAAATAAAGAAACACTTGTTTGTTTCAATGATCTGTTTAAATTTAAAAATATGATCATTTCCTATCTCTGAAGTTTGATAGTGCATGAAAATTTTTAATTAAGCATGAATAATGAACTTTCAACTAGCTAAGCAGTTTTTATTATTTGTTTTAATTTTAAACATGTGTAGCTATCTTAGTTGGCTTCAACTTCTGCAACAAAACTTAATACACTGAATAACTTATTCAGTAAACATTTATTTCTTATAGTTCTGATACTATGAAGTCCAAGATCAAGGCACTGGCAGATTCAGCTTCTGACCCAAGCCCTCCTCTTGGCCATCGATGGCTGCCTTCTTGTCATGTTCTCACATGGCAGAGAGATCTGAGAGCTTTGATCTCTCCTTGCACAAGGACACGAATCCCATCTTGGGGCTCCACTCTCATGACTTCATCTAAATTGAATCACCTCCCAGTGCCCTCACTTTCTAATGCTACCACTTTGGGGCTTAGAGTTTGGACATATGAATTTGGGGAGGACACAAACCATCAGTCCATAACAGTGATTTAGAGTTTAGATTTAGAGTAGGGAAGGGGCTATTCATGGAGAAAGAACTAAAATGCATAAAGGAAAGTTGAATGTTTAAAGAGTAAGTTCTAATGGGTCTAACAGCTAATCTCAATGTTAGCTTAGCCACAATGAGCTTCCAGAGCTATATAATTTTTGTAGGTTTGAAGGGTGGAGTCAAGGTGCCTCAAGTGTCCTTTGCAGCAGTAGCAAACGATGACTCTCTTTCCTGTTGGAAATGTGGACACCACAAGTCCTTCTCTATAGTGATCTTGCTGCACTGATGCACCTATCAACAGGTGACTCACCTCACTGGGCAGATGCTCCCTATGTCAATTATGGGTAACCCCTAGAAAACAAACTGAATCATTCCTTCCTTCCATTTCTCTTTGTTTCAAAACTGGACGTGAGAATGTCCAAGTTCAGACTTAAAAAGTTGCTGCTTGTGGACCCCATCCCTGTTACAGAATACCTAAAAGCAGAAATGTTGATAACGTCATGTGGTAAAAGGGAGACATAGACAAAAGAGCGAGTATGACAATGTGAACAACTGGTCAGAATATGCCCATGCTAGTCAAGAGAATATAAACATAAGATTATTTCCTTGAAAGTTACTTTTGGTATCTGATCATGTCTATGAGCAACTTGCCGATCCCATGCTGGGTATAGGGACTCAATATTTTGTCATGGTATTGACACTGGATGACTAAAGCAATTGCGCGAGGTCCTATTTTCAGTAATAATAAAATACATGTGTACATAACACATCCATAGTGCTTGACAGGACAAGAAGATAATGAATCAGTTAGTAACCATTTTACATTCAGCATTGTTGGGTTAAAACCTAACAGTGTGCACAAATTAACAGCGTGCAATTACTAAAGAATAACAAGAAAACACAAGTAGCTTCTATTTGGACTAAACCTCATATTACTTTCTAGTGGGTTAATCAAATGTTGTAAATCCTTTTTACCACCATCTTCTGGAACACAGTGCACTTCTTAACATTTAATAATAGCAAGACTTTTCACTAAAGGGTTTACATTAGTTTTCTGCCACACAATAGACAATTCCGAAATCAGCCTATAATTCCAATCCATTAGGCTAATAGATTACAGCTGCTGTGAGCAGTGGGCATGTCATTTTTTGATAATGAAATCTAGTAACACATAGAACATAAAGACAAATAAACTGAAAAATGACTCTATATAGCTCATATAAGTGGTTATCCTTTTTAATAAGGTCTAGTATTTTTTCTATAAAATCCTATTAATTATGCATGGCCAACAGAACTTTTAGAACATTAACTTCTAAAACGTATGAAATATTGCATTATAAAATATTCAAGAAAACCACTAGAGCAATAGATATTTTTTAGAAGTCATGTTTAATCAATATTTTTTATTTCCTTCCTTTCAATTTCTACTTTTACAAATCTATTAGAATAACTCATCTCTGGTTATTCATGACTCCATTTATCATTATAGATTTTGTTTCCCCAAAGCATGTCATGCTACCAAACTGTTGCAACTTTCTTAATAGAGCCCACCTGCTTACAGGAAGAGTGAAATATATCACAGCAGGGCTGCTGGAGTCAATTATTTTAACTTTTCTGAGTCGTCAGTACCATTTCAAGGAAAGCAAACTACGTTTTCCTTAAATCCATTTCTTGGAGTTAAAAAAAAGAGACATGTCATGTGTTTTGTATTATACCTTTTATGGTCCCCAAACTGAAATTATCTCCCTTGGTTGCAGAATGAGCAGGACATGCAGAATATAAAACCCACCAGTTTTACCCTCAGTGGCCTTTTATAAAAAAACCCACAAATTTATAGTGAATCTTAGATTTACTCATTAAAATTCAACCCCTTACCATAAATGGCCTTCTTCCCTTTTTCTAGAAAATTCTGTGCCACTTTAATTGTCAAAATTGATTGCATGGTAGTAGATAACTGAATATGTCTTCATCATCTTCATTTTTACTAAATTATATAAATTATTTACATTGTTTATTCAGAGATTTAATTCTAAAGAGATATTCATCAATATCAATCCATATCAACACATGTTTGCGCTGTTATAGAGAAATTGCTACCTTGGAGAGATAGACAGATAGATAGACAGACAGACAGACAGACAGGTAGATATAACAAAGACACACACAGAGATAGAGACAAAAGCAGCGAAAAAGTGGTGGGGATGGAATGGCAGGTGGAAAGGAAATCAGGAAAGAAAAGAGAAAGAAAGAGAATGAAAGAGGAACAAAGACAAGGAAAAAGAGAGGGGAAGGAGAGAAGAAAAAAAGATGGGTCCAGAACCTGAGATTCAGAGCATATTTATACACACATACTTCCTAGAAATTCACACACACGCGCGCGCGCGCACACACACACACACACACACACACTATTTCTTCAGCAGAGAGCAACTATGTGAGAAAATAGGGGAAACAATTAAGTCTAATTTAGGAATAGAGCATTAACAACAGCTACCTTCCTTAAGAAATGAAAATGAGAGGGTGAGGTGGGGGAGTTTGGAAAATGAGATGTTTTATTCTGTGAGGTGCCCAGATGACAAAATACCAGGATTCTAGCAGAACCACCTGATGAACCCAGAAACATGCACTTACGGTGACATGATGGCTCCAAGGCAGATCCCTAAGAGAAGCCTTTGGATGTCTGAGTCCTGGGAGAAGGATGAAAACCCATAACAGAAAGGTGTCCTCCATCATCACGTGAGGTGGGTGATGCTGACAGGGGCATGTCACTGATGGGAAAGGTTTCTATGACTTGAACATGTTGTTTGGCAGCAGTAAACCAGCCTCCTTCTGCAGAGAGCGGCAGTGTGGCTCTGCATACCAGGGGCAGACTTGAAGATGAACCCTGCTAAGCATCTTCTAAAGTGTTCAGTGGCTACATGTATGTTCTTCTTTGATAAAATATCTATTCAAATCATTTACATATCATAAAATTAGTCCTCTTTAAGGGTACGTTTCAATGATATTTCAGCATTCACAGTTGTGTAGACATCACCACTATCTAATTTTAGATTATTTCCATCATTTTAGGGAAACCTCCCTAACTCTCTCCCTCCAGCCCTAACAACCACTAATGTACATTCTGTCTCTATGAATTTGCCTATTTGGGATATTTTAAATGAATAGAATCATACAACATGCAGCCAATAGTGACTGACTCTTATCACTTAGCATAAAATTTTCAAGTTTCATCTATGTTCTGGCATGTGCCGTTAATTCATTTCTTTTTTATTGATGAATAATACTCTGTTGTATAGACATACCACATTTTGTTTATCTACTCATTTCTCCTAGGCATAATCCTAAGGAGAAATCAGGTAACTCTAAGTTTGTGTTTTTGAAGAACTCCCAAATGATTTTCCAAAGTAGGTGCATACTTTTACAGCCCCACTAATGATAAATGAGGTATTTTCTCCACAGTATCAACACTTGTTATTGCATTTAAAAAACATTTATGTATTTATTTTTAAAGAGAGAAATCATAAACATGAGTGGAGGAGAGGAAGAGAAAGAGGAAGATAGACAATTCCAAAAAGGGACCTTAATTTCGCAAACCATGAGATCATGACCTGAGCCAAAATTATGAGTCGAATGCTTAAGTGACTGAGCCAGCCACATCCCCTTGTTATCACTTAAAGAAAAAAAACTATCTACCTTAGTGGATAAAAGTAGTATTTCATTATATTTTTGATTTGCATTTCCATAAAGATTAATGATGTTGAACATTTTTTCCCCATGATTACTAGACTTTTTATTATCTTCCTTGGAATAATGAATAGTGTATACCTATTCATCATCATTATCAGCACCATCATTTAATTGTTGAGTAATGAGTTCTTTATGTTCTGGATATTAGACTATAACCAAAAGGATGCTGAGTATTATCAAGTGCTTCATCTATGTTTATTAAGATTGCCAGCTTATTTTTTCTTTATTCTATTAATATGGTGTATGCTTTGTTTTTAATTGAATAAGCCTCTCTGCATGATACTCATGTCTTATATCTTACCTTTGCTTATCTGAAAAATCAAACAAAATGAACCTGGGGAAACCCCCTTCAAATTTGGTAGAAAAGTGTTTGTGATTTAATTTATGATTGTTATTTTTAAACAGCATTGCACCGCAATAGCTTATATATTTTGCTCAACCAAATAATATTAATTTTCTATTATATGCTTGGCCATAGGAAATCTAAAGGAATAGAATTTCTTTCAGTGTTCTCACAATGATTAAAGAAGAAAAGCAACAATTGTAGTACACTTCTTGTCATTTAAATGTGACATGAACATTACATATCCAAATGTTTCTGAAAGTTCTAGCTGAAAAATTCAATAAGCAAATCTTATACAATCTCTTTTATTTCTTTTTAGTTTGTTCATAAAGAATAATCTGGGATAACTTGTAATACTGAGGAAAATCGAAAATAGAACTAATAAACAATATATACAGGTACTCTGTTATCCAAAAGTAAACTGTTCCTATGAAAAATTTGCAAGCCCAAATGACCTTTAAGCAAAGAAGCAATCACCATTAATTTATATGGAAACATGGTTGAGCATTCCTAGACCCAGAAAATGATCTCTCTTAAGCTTTTCTGATACTTTAGGACCCATATTGTTGATAGGTGTGCGAAATAAATCGAGATAAAACACAGATGCTCATAGACACAGTTCAGAGCTCTGGAAGCCAGATGCTGAAATGCTGCGTGTAGTTACCAGGGAAGGAGTTTGGTGGGGCCGCTCTTGCTGCTTGAGATGTTCTTCCTCTATACTGGTTCATTGCAAATAAATGCCAAAATGCTATTTTTTTTCATAAAAAGGGAAATTATTTTTTTGGTTTCTGTTTATTTGTTTTTGGTTAGCAAAACCAGATGCTAATGATTGTCTTTTGTAAAAGTGAACTGGCATGGGGCAGACTTTTGAAAAGCAGGGAATAAACTGTATCTTACTCCATGTATCCTTTTATCCAAGTAACTCAAATATAAACCAGAGCACAGTATCTAAGCTCTCATATAAAAGTATGTAAGCATCTAAGTTTTTTTGTTATGAATGTTGAAGCAGTTTGGACTCTTAGTAGCTGCCATTGCTACCATTATGGACTAGAACTAGAAGGAGAACCTCTAAGAAGGATAAAGGGGAGAGGGGGCAGGAGTCACGAAGGAGAGACTTTCAGGCCAAAAAGCAAGTCTTGCAGAGAAAAACAACTGAAAGAAGGATGATAAAAAGGAAGATTAAGTAAAAAGAGACTGACTGAAGGACAGCTCAGAAAATGTCGGAGGTATCATTTGAAACTCCAGAGCAAATGCTTGGTAGGAATCACCCAGATTTAGTACCCATTTCATGCTCAGCCATTGACTGGGAACATATAAAATGCAAAACTGCCTATCTGATAAAAGATAATATAGAAGTAAATCTATGTGACATTCTGCTGGGTGATGAGTGTTTATATACAAACCCCAAAAGCACAATGTACGAAAGAAAAAACTGACAAATTGGACTTTATTTAAATTTATAACTTCTGCTTTGTAAAAGACACTATGAGAAATAAAAAACAAGTTACAGACTTGAAGAAACTATTCACGGAATACACATCTGATTAGATATTTATATAGAAAACCTACAAATAATAAGTGAAACAAAACAAAAACAACTAAAAATAGGCAAAATATATAAACAAACATCTCACAAAAGCTCAAATGCAAAGTATGCATATGGAAAAATATTCCACATTATTTGTCATTAGCAAATTATAAATTGAAACAACAAGTATCACTACATTCACATTGAAATAAATAAAATCTAGAAAGAAGTCAGACAGCACACAATGCTGGTGAGGATGTGGAGCAACAAGAGTTCTCATTCATTGTTGGTTGGACTGCAAAATGATACAGCCACTTTTTAAGACAACATGGGAATTTCTCAGAAAACTAAACAATGTCTTACCATATGTTTCACAAATGGTACCCCTTACTTAGGTTCATACAAATATTTGCATGTGAATGCTTAAGAGAACTGTTTATAATTGCCCCAAACTGGAACCAACCAAGATGATCATGTATAGGTGAATGGATAAACTGGACATATGTACAAACTATATTTTCAGCTTCAAAGAGAAATTATCTATCACTTTATGAAAAGACATGGCAGAAATTTAATACATATCGCTAATGAGTGATGTTGATCTGAAAATGCTATATATTGTAGTACAATGTTGTTGTATAACACTCAGGAAAAAATACATAGACAGAGTGAAAGGATCAGGGGTTTCTCCAGGTCCAGTGGGAGGGGTAGAGTTGAATAGGTGAAATGAGGGATCTTTTAAGGTGCTAAGACTGCTCTGTAAGATACTGCAATGATGGATTTGGCACTATATATTTTTCAAATTCATAGAATTTTACAGCATAGTGAGCCTTAATGTATGCAAATTAAAAATCATTTATGATCTGGAGAGATCCCAGGAAAGAATGCAGACTGTGACAAGACAATCGAGCTTCATTACAAATATATGAAATAGTCTCACAAAAGAAGGTGGAGGAAAAGGTGCTGACCAAAGTAGCTTTGTAAATGAGTAGAGTCTCTAAGACTGAAGGCAAAATTAACTGCAAATAAGCCTTCTGCAGCTCCCCCAGAGATTAAGCTTCCAATTCCAAGGTTGCTATACATGTACACAGGAACTAAACAATTAAGATAGTGAGGGGCAGATGGTGGGAGCCAGGTTTTTCACAGTTGGAGTGAGATTTTGCAAAAAAGCAATGGGAAGAGTCTGGAATGGTCTATGAGTAATGGAACAGAGTTGTAGACATAAGTGAGAACTCATGTTTAGTTTAATATAGACATGCATGTTTACATATGGAAACATTTCTGGATATGTGAACATACAAGGGTTGGTATGTTCACATATAGATTGGTATGTACATATATATTTCATTTTTCTGTTAGCTACAAATGTCTAAAAAGAATGGCACCCTAATAATACTAAGCATACCTCGGGTACAGATCATAGTTTTTGATGTCATTATCTGATAAAAGCAATCAGTGCTCCTCAGAGAAATGGCAGATGCTAAGACTAAGGCAGGAAATTTACAAATTGAACCCAGAGCACCTTGCTATGCCTAAAGTAAAGAAATACTTTTAAAAATTTTACATTGATGTGTTTGGGAGGGGGGCGATCTGAACCAACTGAATTTCCAGCAGCCAAAACAATTTGAGCAATAAAAAATGTAGTTCTGGATCATAACCTAAATTATAACATAACATCCATTTATACGGATATGAATAAATGACTAAATAAATAAATGAATGGGAAATAAGAGGAAAAAATAAATCTCTCATCAATAGAATTCCATAGAATATCCTCAGCCAATGAGGAAGGGAAGAGTAACTGCCCCTTAAGTGTAGGTTGTGCGTTGTGACTTCCATCTGAAGAGTATAGTATGAAAAGGAGGGGGAAAGAAGAGTAACTTCCTAGTGGAAAACCTAAAACTTCTATTTTAGCTTGGTGACCAAGGGCAACATGAACAGTCCTAAATTTTGTTGATAGTAATGAAAATGGCATTTTACTTCTGTGATCTTCCTCCCCATACCCACAGTCTCAGTCTAATCCATGAGAAGACCATTAGACAAATCCCAATGAGGAGCATCCTATAGTGTACCAGTATTGTTCAAAAGTCTCAAGGTCATCAGGAACAAGATTGAAAAACTGTCACAACCAGAGGATCCTAATAAAGCAAAACAAGTAAATGTACTATGATATCCTGGAAGAGACCTGGGAATAGAGCAAAAACAAAAAAAGAAAAGAAAAGAAAACAAAACAAAAAAAAAGAAAACAAACAAAACCAAAAAACAAACAAGACATAATGTAAAAACTAGGTAAATCTGAATAAACTGAAGGCTTTATTAAATAATGAGGTATATTAAATAATAATTTATCAATATCAGTTCATTAATTTTAACAAATGCACCATACTAGGGGTGCCTTGGTGGCTCAGTCGGTTAAGTGTCTGACTTTGGCTCAGGTCATGATCTCAGGTTCCTGGGTTTGAACCTCACATCAGGCTCTTTGCAGAGCCTTGAACCTGTTATGGTTACTGTATCTCCCTCTCTCTCTGCTCCTCCTCCACTCGTGCTCTGTCTCTGTCTCTCTTTCTCTCAAAATAAACATTAAAAAATTAAAAAAAATACACCATACTAGTGTAAGGTGTAATAATAGAGGAAACTGTCTATAAAAAAGGGTAGAGAAGGTATATGAGAACTCTACAGTATCTTCTTAATTTTTCTGTAAATATAAAAGTGTTCTAAAAATAAAGTCCCTTTTCAAAAATTCTTTGGGGGCCCGTGGGTGGCTCGACTGGCTCAGGTCATGATCTCTCAGTTCGTGAATTCAAGCCCCGCGTCAGGCTCTGTACTAACAGCTAGCTCAGATTCTGTGTCTCCCTCTCTCTCTGACCCTCCCCTGCTCATGCTGTCTCTCTATCTATCAGAAATAAACAAAACATTTTTAAAAATTTTAAATCTGTAGATATATTTATATGTATTATTTAAATTCCCAGCCATTATTCTGTAGAATTCAGAAGGAATATGTTTGAAAATGTGGCTAATGGCTAAATATAGACAAAAAATAGCTATAAAAGGGAAAAACTTCAATTTAGTGTTAAATCAGAATCACTTTTTTCCCCTATTGCTTACATGATAGAAGGAACTGGGGATATTCCAAATAAATTATATCCTTGGCTTTGATTAAATCAGGTGGTTTTACTTTTTTATCATGAACACAGTGTATAATACAGAAAGAGATAATGTTAGAAATGAAGGCCAGGTGACTAATTTTACCTAAGCTGGAAGGATATGGTTTTGGACATCTTAAAATAATTGCAGAGACCTACCCACCCATCTTACCACTTACATCATTTTGTTAAGCCTCTAAAACAACTTTACAAAGTGAGAAAGACAGGTGTTATGGTCCATACTTTTTATTTAGAAAACAAAAATAAAATGATTCTTGGAAGACTGAGATTTCTTCACACATATTTATAATAAACAAACTTGGGGGCAAATCCCAAGCCCTAGCAATCTTGCAGTAAAAGCAATATTGCAGAACTCGCTGAAGAGCTTGAGCTGCTGTCTAAACACCAGAGCTGGTATGATCCTATCTTTGAGGTGAGTAGAAAGTAAATGTGGCTAATTCTCTATTTTCCAACACCTTCAATCTCTCTCATGTCACATAGAAAGAGTAATAGAGAGTGACCAACCACCATGATTGTTTCTTCAGGTATTTCCTCTACTGTTTATCACAAAAATAGGGGGTTTCTTTTGACCATGACACTACATGATTTATTATTTTGAGGTAGTGAAAGACACAGCTGAAAAGGAGTTTTGAAAAGGAGTTTGTGACATTTGCTGTAGGAGTGATGATCTTACACAGAACCCAGTTCCTGACTGTTTCACCATTCAGACAGATGGAAGTCCTGAGGTAGAGTCCTTACTTTTTCTCTATTTGAAAAATTAGCTTAAATAATTCAAGCTTTTTTTTTATTCCTGCCAGATTTGTACTTTGTACAAAATTAAGTATTACAAAACTTTTTCTACCAGGCAAGATGCAATCCTGTGTGTATGGATTTCCTTTCAAGCCACTGCAATTGTTGTAGCCATTTCAAGTGTTTATGACACCATGATGACCATTTAACATGACCAAATGATAATAAGAATCCCATGCAAGTGTAATTATAGAGATTTACACCAATAACAGGATAAACATTTGCTTCAGAAGAATTTCCTAAAATCGACTTTCTATATATCTTTCAGACAGCATTGATGCTGCATCAATAATACTAATTTCCCCTAGACATTCAGCCTGTTTGCCTAGAACTGTACTGTGAGCTCTTCTATTAAACATTTTGTTGGAGGGGTCTTTACACATCATTCCCCAAATTATTCATTGAAGTGCTTTATTAACACTTATTTTGTTAGCTTCTGCATGTATCCCCTATAGCTATTGTCTGAGAAAAGGTAGATAAAGGAAAAGTTCTACATAGTTGTGGTTGATAGATTTTTAAAATTCATTTATTTATTTATTGTTAAAGTAGATCAAGTAGGTTTTTATGTTTGTTTTTAGTTTTTAACTTATATTTTAAGTAGGTTCCAAGCCCAATGTGGGGCTTGAACTCATGAACTTGAGATCAAGAGTCCACACTCTACTGACAGAGCCACAGCGGAGCCCCTTAAATTTTTTTAAATGTTTATTTTTGAGGAGGGTAGTGGGGAAGAGAGAGACGGAAACAGAATCCAAAGCAGGTTCCAGGCTCTGAGCTGTTAACACAGAGCCCAACATGGGGCTCAAACTCATGAACTACAAGATCATGACCTGAGCCAAAGTTGGATGTTTAACCATTTGAGCCACCCAGATGCCCTGCGGCATCTTAATGATAGGAATTGTGAGTTCAATACCAGCAGAAAACTTTAATTCATCTAATTTAACTGATGTGACCAAATGAAACTCAAGATGATTTCTTAGGTTCTTCCTTCACTAATTCCATCAAAGATGAGGTTTGGAAACCTGACAACCCACACACATATTTCTGACTCTTTTTAGACGAAGATGAGAAAAAGCCATCATAATAAATGCCCTCTTAGAGAGACTGCAATGTGATCAGAAACAGCTTGTGAGGAGTAACATAGTCACAGCTCATATGACAGAATGGCTGCCTAGTAAAACTTGGTCAAACAATTACTTTATGGGAACATTATATTCTTAGACTTTATGGAGTTTTCCACCTTACACCAATTGAAAACTCAGGTTTCTAGGATGTTAAAAGTGCTGATTTTCTATATACCTCCTACCATGACCTCTCTTTTTCCTTTCTGGTTTCTAGTTTATAATGATGCTCTTTGAAGATAGTCAACTTCTATTTCCCTTCATTGCTTTCATGACAAAGCAAAGCACTGGTTTTTCATCAGTGGTCATCACCTAGCTCTGTTTCACAGAAGTGTAAATATATAATTTAATTGATTTTTTTGTTTGTACTACTCTCTTCCCCCTCAGTTTCTTATCTCTTTCCTGTTTATATCCACTTATGGTAAGACTACAACCAGATTTACACTGAAGACGCATCATCTCCTCACGACCACTACCATCTCAGTAGTTTGCTCCCATTTCATGTTCTGTATCTTCAAATGATGGGTTCCTTGTTATCTTCTCAAAACATGTTTAAATACTTGAAAATCTCTTTAATAATTAAAAAAAATTCTTTATAAATATTGATGAGGGACATTGTCTTTATGATTCATTCATTTCTTTACAAAATAACATGGTAATAATATGACTAATTTTCAGGAAAATTACTCTTTTCAAAGAAATTAAATAGAAAATGACACAGATACCATTTCACAGAGATGAGCAGGTAATGGAAATGGATCACTGGGGTAATTTGAACATTAGAAGTTCATATAAAAAAAACTATACCATTTGAAAATAAAGAAATCAGTAAAACAACCAAATAACTGATAGGTATTTGGAGAAGAGATAAAGGTTAGTTGGAGTTATAGAACAAAAGAAAAAAAGAGCTAGAAAGTCTGAAAGAAGTTAGGTATTTTGAAATCAGTAAGGATTATTAGTGAATTAAAAGAGTGTGTATATATATATATATATATATATATATTTAAGTTTATTTTATTTATTTGGAGATAGAGAATATGAAGGGGAGGGGCAGAGAGAGAAAAAGAGAATACCAAGCAGGCTCCATGCTACCAGCTCTGACCAGAGCTGAAACCAAGAGTTGAGTGCTTAACAGACTGAGTCACACAGGGGCCCCTAAAAGTGTATCTTTTTAACGGAATCATATACTAAACCATTGAATTACCATTAATTGGATACATACACACACACATGCAGAAATGTATATATGTGTATTTTTGTGTATTTTTAATATATATATTTTAATATGTGGAAAATACCTATGGGAAGCACATAAACATGTGAATACATCCTGGATACTGACACTGTTCTAATTGTTAGTAATATTTTCATATTGTTAAATTAGGTTCAATTTCTACATAAAGGATAGTTTCCCAATGTTTAGAAAGATAATAAACCATAATATATATACACCTATCTATTTATCCTTCACAGCATCAAGGACATTGGGGATACTCTCCGTCAAAAGTGGTTATGAGAGTCAGTGATTTTAGTAAGAATTAAAGTGAAATTTTCTAAATGAACATAAAAACACTTAACTCTTATAGCTTCAAGTCAACTCTCCTGATAAATTTCCTGTAAGAAATGTATACCTCAGAAATAAAGGTAAATTAGATACTCCTGGTACATTGAGCTAAACCAGAATGCTTTTCCTAAAATTTTTTTTAACTTCATAATATCTAGACTAATTAATACTTTATGACTTCTGACCCATTGTCCAAATAGCAGTCTCATATTTTATGTCATGCTAGGAATAACTCAACCTAATATACTCAGAGCCTCTAAGGGAAGGCATGTAGAAAATGAGAATTCATAAGAATAGTATAACTTGTTACTGATCTAAACAAATTGGACTCTGATTATTAATATTTGTGTTTCTTTTTTGCAGGAAGATCATAATACTATATACAAGATATTGATAAATATTTATTAATAAGGATTCAACCCTTTTAACATGCAGTGATAATATAATATAAAGATTTCAGCTAATAAATGAGATAGATATGTTTGCATAAATCAGTAGATGCTATTTTTCCCTTCTTTTTGTAAAAGTATGAAACCCAGTCATAATGAACCTAAAAAATCCTGATCACTACTACTGTGGACATAGCAACTCAAATAATGAATGATATGAACAAAACTTTAATTTACATTAATTTAATACATCACCTGATCTCAGATTTTAAAACTTATTTTTTTATCCTTATAAAATAATTTTGACCCTGAAGTAATATTGATGATCAGTTTATCCCTGCATACCTTAAGATATAATTTGGGAGTGTTTCAATGCTGGTGATAGACACATCTTATACAACTATATGGGGTAGAGCAGAATTTAAACCATTACATTGCTGCAATGGTCATTTTACTAATAATATTAAACATAACTCAACTGTGAAAGCTATAGAGCATTTTAAGCTAGCATGTGATTCATTCAAATATTTGTTTAGAACTCCCTTGTGACCAATTTCTGTTGGAATCCTCTGGGAAAAGTTGATATAAAATATAAGTAAATCAACATAGCAATCCCCTATTAAAAAGGGCCTTGAGGAGTGCCTGGCTGGCTCAGTTGGGTAAGCACCCAGCTCTGGCTCAGGTTGTGATCTTATGGTTCGGGAGTTCGAGCCCCACACTGGGCTCTGTGCTGACAGCTTAGAGCCTGGAGCCTGCTTGGGATCCTGGGTCTTACTCTCTTTCTGCCCCTCCCCTGCTCGCTCACTCTTTCTCTTGTTCTCTCTCTCTCTCAAAAAATAAATTAAACATTAAAAAAATTTTTAAAAAGGGCCTTGATTCTCATAAAACAATTACAAAATACAATTTTGTTATACATTATATAAGATGACATCGTATTATACCTTATCCTAGAAAATCTGCAAAAAGTGAAATATTCATATTGTCAAATAGCATTGAAAGTGTTTTTTGTTTAATGAATTTTTCTATTAACATCCATATATATATATATATACATATATATACATATATATGATATTTTGTGAATTTTCAAATATCTTGGTAGCCTGTGAGATCTTCATAATAGGGATCATGTTTGATTATCTTTTTATCCTTAAACTCAACACAGCTCCAATTCATAGTAGGTGTTCAATAGATATTTGATTGGTGAGTGAATAAATGGTGAATTTTTAAAATATTATTGAATTTTTCTTTTTAGTATTTTTTCTGAGAGAGAGAGAGAGAGGAAGCACAAGATGGGGAGAGGCAGACGGAGAGGGAGAGAAAGAATATTAAGCAGGCTCCACATTCAGGCTAGAGCCCTACTTTGGGCTTGATCTTATCTCCATGAGATCCTAACCTGAGTCAAAATCACAAGTTAGATGCTTATCCAACTGAGCCATCCAGGTGCCCCTTTGTGTTTTTAAAAATTTAATTAAGAAATTTATTCATTTATGAAAAATATGTTTTTATTGACTGTTTATAATGTGCAAACATTTTTTGTGGGGCATAATGATGAAGAATGGAAACAATTTACACCTTTGAGAACAGAGTAGAAAAGCACTTCAGGTAAAGATAATAGAATAAAGAAAGGGTTGGGGATACATGAAGTATATTGTAAGTACAAGTAACTCAGTTCAGGCAGTACCAAAAACAAGATATTTTCAAGGGAATGACATAGCTAAAGTACTTTGTGATCTGGGCAATGAAGACCTTAAATGCTGATGAATTTAAATAATTTTGCTCTTGACCTTGGGAAAAGAGGAGTCTAAAATTTTTTTTGTTAAAATAAAGAGACTATCAGATCTCTGTTTCAAGAAAGCTTTATATGACAATGAAGTATAAAAACCATTGTAGAAACACTGGAACCAGGGAGACAAATAGAACAGTGCTTCTTCTATTTCTACCTTAGTTATTGAGGCCTTAACAAGAATAGAGGAAATGGAAATGAATAGGAGAGAAGAAATATACAAAGACTTTATCAATACAACCTACAAGTAGATTAAATGAAAAAGACAAAAAAAAGGAAAAATCAAACATGAGATTCACATTCATACAATAAGATTTTGTAAATGTCTTTATTGTCATACACTTTGGGATGGAAAATACTGCAAGGTGTTTCTGCAGTGCCACAGAACCTATTAGAAAAAGAACAAAAACAAAAAGTATAGCTGCCTCAGTTTATACATATTCTTTCCAGTTTTTCCTGACTGTAGCAGCAGATGATTAGTCCACAGTGTTCAGAATTCAAACAAAACAATACCCTGGCTAAAATGACCAAATAAGGCAGGCTAATCTTACTTGGGCTCCCATTTTTTTATTTTTTGGCCACTGGAAGTCATTTTTGTGCATGTCACCAACTACTACTTTTTCTGAGAACTATTCCCATTTCATAAAATTATGTTTCATGCCATTTGTTATTTAATTTTTGTCTGTGATTTTTTCATTTCCCTCCGTAATATCAGTGTCTTTGTTATTGGTTTCTAAGAGGTTATTTATGACTATGGCCATTAACCATTCACCATGAATTGCAAATGAAATACCGTGTTTTCTAGCCAACATCTTACTGCAATGATTGACTTTTTGGTTGTATAAGAGTTGTGTTTTGAAGTATAAAGGTATTCTGCCTTAAAAAAGAAATACATTGGACAGTACAGAAATTAAAGATCAGTAACAGGAATACTTTTATGTCTTCTAACTTAAACATATAATATCCATTTACCAATTTAGATTTTAAAAATCATTGAGCAGAATCTCTTGTGTTATGTTTGTACCTTGTTCTCTAAGAGTCTTCCTCTTTGCAGCATCACAGATTCTAATCTTTGTTCATAAAGAAGCACCTTTTTGTTCCTGTTATGTTACATTTATCACATTTATTAACCAATTAAAATACTTAAAGAGGTTGAACTAGAGGACATCAATTCACATTTTTAACATGCACTTACAGAAATCATTGCAATCAGTGCAAGTATATCACTGATCATTTTTTAGCACTGTGGATGCAGAATTCTTCTCTTTAAATCTTGCAGTAAAGATGTTATGAAAATAAAATAGTATGTGAAAACTGTACTGAAGACTAAGGAGTTGCAAAATAGAAATACCTAAACATAAAGGATAACACGGGATCTAGTTTGTAAGAGACAGGTTCACAATCTGCATTTCATCTCAGCTCCAAAGCAGCCTCTATGTACTATATCTGCCTACTAGAGCAAAAGCCTAAGCACCTTAAAAATAATCTAATAGAGAAAAGGAAGAGAAGAAGGCAAGGGAGAAGAAAGCAGATGAGAATGGAAAGGAAAGAGACTCATCTTTTCAGTTTCAATTTCCTACAGGAAGCTTTGCATTCTACCAACGATTACCTCTGATTTGGGCCACACTATTTAGGGAGGAATGCTTTGAAACATCGATGCTATATAATTTATAAATGAGATTGTTTTTTTAACAGGATGAGTTAAGAATATTAAGTTGCCATTATGTCCCTTCCTCACACACTGTCAAGTAATCAACAAAGCGAGCCAATAGTTAGTTAAAGTGGTAAGAACCAATTTTAATCAGTAATATACACTGTTGTAATAGGTAAGGGGATCCAATGTGAATTGAACTCAATTTTAGTTTAAAAAGAGGTGACTGTTTATTTTAAAGGAAACATGAAGGAATAGGAAGTGGGAATGTATGAGATTTGAGCAGAGTCAGGAAAATGAAAGATTAAAAAAGGTAGGAAAGGAAGGTTGGGCCGTGCAAAACACATCTTGGTCTGCTAACTAGCTTTTAACAAAGTTAAGTTTCTACCATCCCAGAACCTGGTAGAGAGGGGCCCTATCTTCAGGTGTTGGCTGGAACAGATAGTAAATGATTTGGGCAGGCTTGAGTTTTCTCAGGCAGGCACTGTGAGGGAGACAAGAATCATTCCAGGGATATAGCCTCCAGCTGTTGGAAACTATTTAGTGTTTATTGAAACCTGTGTAGGCCAAGGCTGAGGACTAATCCAGAAGAGGCCTCAGTGGTGCTTGACTAGAATTTGGCTAAAGAAAGAACCTTCAATACAAGGAAATAAAGGATGGGATTCAACACTATTTTTCTAAAAAAAGCAGTAGATAAGCATTAACCCCTGACTCCCATGTCTACCTCCAAAGAGTTAAGAGAGATCAATTAATTTTCTGGCTCACTGATGACTAATAATCTGGATGGGTCCATGGCTAGAAGTCTGTTGCCAAGAGTGGGGGTGAGGTGTCCTTGAGACAGGTAGTCTGGAAGACAGGTGAGTTTGCTAGGAGTGGTGAAGACCTAGGCTGCCTACATGGAGGATGGCTGCTATGAAAAGAAGATACAAACTGTACCACCCCCTAAGAAAAAGTGACCAGGATTCTTGGAGGCATATCTGGAGTCAACAGAACGCTGCTGGTAGCAAGGCCCATCTCGGATGCCTTTGGGGCACAGTGACTAAAAATGCAAGAGAAGCCCACACAACAGTGGCTACAGAAGAGGCAGCAATGATGACATTCCCTATAACTCAACTATTCCCCAACACAAGTCTTCTGTCACTGTGGGAGCCCAGGCTCCCATATCTGGAGGTCTAACAACCACAGATTCTATTTCACTACAAACTTTCTTACTTCTATGATTAGGGATACAAGATTTTGACATTATCAAAATTATTTTGATATTTTCCTGTCACTGACCTTGCTAAAAACAAAATCTTTGGCATCTAGCCATATTTAAAATTCATTAATTTTTCATGAACAAAGTTGTGGATATGTTTTAAAGGAAAGAGATAAAGAGAGAGACAAAGATTCAGATACAGATATAGATGGATAACTAGCTAGCTAGCTAGACAGTAGATAGACAGTTTTTTTCTTAGGTGACTTTGCTAATTAAAAAATTTTAATGTTAAGAATTAAATGTCTACAGAGAAAAAAAAAAACTTCAAAGACTTCACTGTTGGAGAAATGTAGCTAAAGGGATGATTGCATCTGCTCAACAGCCAGAAGAATAAACATGTCCTTTGTATAGAGTGGAAGGGGATACATCTTCAGGGACATCTAGTCCAATGTGTGTTTGATGTTGAATCCCCCATCTAATGACTTACCAGATGTGCCTGAACCCTTTCAGTAATGCAGAAAATATTACAGCCTGAGGTCCTCCCTCCCCAGAGGAAATCTGATGCATCTTTGGACAGCTATGAGTGGTATAAAATTCCTCTTTACTTTTAGCTGAAATTATGCTCCCTATAGTTTCCACTTTTTCATTCCTATTTGAAACTGTGGGGCCATGAGGAACAAATCAAATGCCTCTTGCACAGGAGAGCTCTTGGTCTATTTAAGAGGAACTCTCAAATTCCCCTTGAGTCTTCTACAGATTCAATACCTGCAATTCCTTCAAGGAGGTTTCATCTGTCATGCTGCTGATTCTCTTCACAAACGTGGCCTCCCTCAGCTCTGAAGGACTTCCACTTTGTCAATATCTATCTCTCTTAAAGTCTGGTGCTTCCAAGTGAACAAACTTAGACTCAACCAAATGACAAACAAAGTGCTATTGTTTCCCTTGTTCTGTGTTCCTATCACATGTCTTATTCTATAAGCCTATCTGCGTAATCACAATGAAGAGGACTTTTCTTGGCAGGATGACTTACCATGACTCACGTTACTAACATAACTCATGGTTTCCGGGTATTGAATTTATTGTCCATAAACTGGCAAGATTTTAAATTTCCTCATATAAACTTAGGCTCATCTGTAGGTCTGGTCAAAATTCTTTTATTTTCTGACTTTGTACTTACTGCCTCTCCTCTATTTCATAAATATGTAATTTTCTGCATTATTCTTGCCTCTCAGGTTTCAGTCATGTCATTGAGCCAATAACCTAAATCACAACTGTACCCTATTTATGGATTATTTTCAAATATCAGTTATCTTGCATTTATTTTTTCCAAATTTCCATTTAAGACTAAAGAATAAAAATTATCCATTGGACTAGAAGCTTCCTAATGTGCTTTTTGGGTTTCTGTTGTGTTTCCAGCATCTGGCAAAGTCATCATGTCCTGAATATATATTTTAGTGAGTGAATTAATGATATTACTTATACACTATGTTGCACGAGATGCACTGATATGGAAAAGCTGCTTATAAATAATTTCTGGTATATAGATTTTCTTCATGGAATGTCTTCATAAAAACATTGAGTCAATTGATAAGTCAAAGTAGCAAATTGAAACATTTACTTTATCTTAAGTTCAACAAAACACAGTTACTCAAAATAATCTATTTAAATTAAAACAGAAAAACAAAAATCCACAGGGCCTCTGGATGGATCAGTTGATTAAGTATCTGACTTTGTCTTAGGTCATGATTTCACAGGTCTTGAGTTTGACTCCTGCGTCGGTGAGCTCAAGCTCCAATTTGAGTGAGTTTGAGCCCTGCCTCAGGTGAGCCCCACTTCTCTTTCTTCTCGCTCTCTGTTTCTCTCTCTCTCTATTTCTGCCTCTAGAGGTATTCTTTCTCTCTCTCCCTGCTCCTGGTTTACTTACACCCTCTCTTTCTCTCTAGGAAAAAAAAGAACAACAATTTAATACATAATCTAGATATATAGATATAATTGGATTTTTAAGAAGACGTTTTTCGCCACCTCTGAAAATAGTTCTCTGTTTTCTCTCAATTACAAGATTACTTTTCATTAAAACAGGGAAAAAAAGAGCAAGTTTAAGTCAATTAAATGGACATCATAATTGCTGTTCTAGAAAAGGTAGCATTAAAAAGCGTTACTGGGATACAGAAAAAAATCTTATATGTTAGTTATATGTTAACCAACATATAACGGGTAGCATCTTTAGATGTGGCAAATCTATGACAGAAAATTTATTGAAAGTGTTTCTGAATGCTGTCCGAAACTCTGTGAGTCATAAATTTATGGAATATTGTATTTATTTTGGTCTTTTGACATATTCTTCCAGGTCATTTGAAAACCAGAAAATAATGAACTTTAAGAAAACAATTCTGTGATTAAGAAGAGCATTTCTGAATACAGCTTTAAAAAGATTCATGATTTGCATAAAAGTGCATCCTTAATTTTAACTAAATTTCTCTATCACTATCAGAGCTTATATGTGAAAAGATGTCTCAGGAAAAATTTTTTATAGAACTGTTAAGATTCATTATCCTCTTGCTAATCAGATATATTTATAAAAAAAGAATCATTAAGGATAAAATTGCAAACTGATGGTAGTTTTGAATATTAATTACAGTCTTCACAGACCCAGGAGCTGGCAGATGCCATCTTCTGAAAATCATGAAATCAGAGGGGCAAAATGCCACTTAACACTCCAATGACTACTTTACAATGTTATGTAACACCCCAATGACTATATCTTTGACTTAACTAAAGCACTTGTAAGCCAATGCTTTAGGCTCAATTCTCCTTTGTATCCTGTAGAGAATTCTCAAATTCATTTTTTGGAGCATAAACAAAAAGAAAGGATCTATTGCTTTGCCAAAGGTGGTCACTTCAAAGTACCCATTGAATCAGAGTTGCAAGTCTATGAGAGTATTCCTCAGACTTTGACTACTGATGACATTTCTGGCTCCGTGACATGTTGACTGTGCTTTGGAGGCTTTTACTGACACCTACATCGAGATTGTGTCGCAAGAAGTACAGGGAAATACTTGCACCAAACTCACCGTTATTGTAAATATTCTTCAGGATACATGTGACACCTCTACACTTTACGCTAACTCTCTTTACAAAGTATGGAAAGTTGATTTTTGGTTCAAATTTGAATTGAAGAGCTAAGTCACATGTACTAAACCGTGAATTATTTCCTCAGATGTGTCTTGTTTACATGCCCAGAGCCTTTGCAAAATCAATTCCCTGGCCGGTTATCAATTGACTGTCTCTCGGGCCCAAATGTACTCTGGGAATAAAGCTGGCCCACTAAACATTTTTTTCCTTAGCCAGCTGGCACACTATTAGCTTTATCAGTAGAGGATGGTGAACAGATTTTGCAAAAAGAAAGAGCTTTTCTTCCTGGTCTGAGGTATTCCTCTTGACAGACTCCAGCTTGTCCCTAGTGTCTGGCTCTGGAAGGGCGAGGGACTTCAGTGACAGGTACTGCAACTTCTTCAGCTCAAGGTTCTTCCAGGTACCTTGAGGTCAGCGCCCAGGGCTGAGAGACTCACCTGGTGTTCTTTTTAGACAAGTGGCTCCAGTGAGACACTCTCCATAAACATGCCCTTGGCACCATTCAGGGCATATTTCTGGCAAATTCCACCAGTGTGGCCCCTCAGCCACTTCTCTATCACTGAGCTATGTACCCTTTCCCACAAATTATGGCTTCCAGTGCTGGTGGAGAGATAAGGAATTTACTTGTATATTATGTCTTAAAGGGTGCTGCTGTCCATTGTACTCATTTCTTTGTTTCAGAGTTCTTCTTACTTCTGGGGCATCAGATGACTCAGTTGGTTGAGCATCCGACTTTGGCTTAGGTTGTGATCTCAAAGTTCAGGTTCATGGGCTCAGACCCTGTGTGGGGCTCACGCTGTCAGTACAGAGACTGTTTTGGACCCTGTGTGTCTTTCCCTCTGCCCCTCCCTCAGTTGCATTCTCTCTTTCTCTCTCTCTCTCTTCCTCTCTCTCTCTTTCTCTCTCTCAGTCACTCTCTCTCTCTTCCTCTCTGTCAAAAAATTAGAAAATAGAGTTCTTTTGACTTCTTACCAGACAATTTCTCATTACTCCAATTCCCTGTTACTGTAAAGTTCTTTATACTAACTCCTCATGCTCAAATTGCTAGCTTCTGATTTCTCAGTGGACCCTGCTCATCTTTCTGAAGTCAGCTCAAAGAACCCATCCTCAAGAAAGCTCTCTGACACTCATTCCCAGAAGAATTCAGATTTTCCTTTTCTGTTACCTGATCTCAATGTACCAAATACTTTTTTTTGTAGAACTTACCACAGTTATAATTTTATAAATTTCTATAATCCTGAGTAATATATACCTCTGCTACTTAGTCTCAAACTTCTATGAAGGAGGAACGGTATCTCTGTATCTTTTCATCAATATATCCCTACACCCAACTCCAGGTCTGGTATACAGAGACACTGTAAATATTCTTAGAAGATTCAATCAAGCCTTTCATCATGGTTCAGGTTAAATGCTGAATGTTGGAAAATTGATAAAAGTTTAATGATTAAGAACTTTTTTAAATGAAGTGAAATATTACTTTTGGTGATTAGAAGTAAAGTCGTCTTGAGGTGCATGGGTAGTTCAGTCAGTTAAGCCACCGACTTTGGCTCAGGTCATTATCTCACTGTTCATGAGTTTGAGGCCCCCATCAGGCTCTGTGCTGACAGCTCAGAGCCAGGAGCCTGCTTCAGATTTTGTGTCTCCCTCTCTCTTTACCCCTCACTTGTGCATGCTCTCTCTCTCAAAACTAAATAAACATTTAAAAAAAAGATGTAAAATTCCCTCCAGAGAGTGACAAAGAAGGCAGCATTCTACCTCTATTACTTGTAGTGGTTACAATGATCACATCATCTCTGGATTCCAAAAATCTGTCCTGATTTATTACATCTTCATTTACACATCATTTGTGCTTTTCTATATCCTGATGCCAACCATTGAAATAATGTGCAAGCTCATCACTTGCATCACATCCAACACACTTGAGCTTGGGAGCACATTAACTGAATTATCTTTGATTAGTCAGAGAATAATGAATAATCATATAATATGGTACTGGTTTTCATAAACCCAGCAGTGATTTACCTTTTACTTCCTGACCTTGTTTTGCCTTATTTTCTTTTCTTCCCTTTTAGTACTAGATTTCTTTAGCTCCTTGTCATCACGTGAGTTTTAGTTTAGTGGATTTTTTTTGTTTCAGTTTTATTTATTTATATTTTTTTACCAACTATTTTCCTTTAGTCTACTGAGACTTACTTATAAAAATGTTGTTAAGGTCTTTCTTGTCTAGGCTATTCTACAAGCTTCTGAGAAACATTTCTTTAATGCCTACTGACTGCATGGTCAGTACTTTTGTACTGATGAATTTCCAAAGCTTTTTAACTTTGTAATTCAACTTATATATTTTCTCTTTACCTCTAGAATCCATGTATGTACTAAACATTTTTTTTAATATTTATTTATTTTTGAGAGACAGAGAGAGAGAGGGAGAGAGGGAGAAAGAGAGAGAGAGAGAGAGAGAGAGAGAGAGAGAGAGAGAGAGAGAGCAAGATCAGGGGAGGGGCAAAGAGAGATAGGGAGACACAGAATCCAAAGCAGGCTCCAGGCTTTGAGCTATCAGCACAGAGTCAGATGTGGGGCTCAAACTCACTATCCATGAGATCACGACCTGAGCCAATGTCAGACATTCAAATGACTGAGCCACCAAGGCACCCCTAAAGCCCCATTTAATAATAAGAATTTCAATACTCTAATTCAGGGAAAGTCCCCAACAGTTGTACTACATATAATCAATGTCTACTTACAACGTTTATTCTCCTTTATTTAACCTCCATGATAAATGCAAGTATTCATATTCATGTTGAGACCATCTATGGTCCTGTCCTCCCTCCATAAGCCCATTTCATCATTCCTAAGCTAAGCCTCTGTTGATGAAAGTCAGGGACATTTTACCCATACTTCACCATGTTACTACTGTTTTTTTTTTCAAAATTACAATAATGATCATATTTAACTTCTTAAGTACTCCATAACATTATTCTACTCTATCTTTCCTTTTATCAAATCAAGATTTCTTATGATAGCGAGTTTTAAAATTATAATTTCTACTTTATAATAAAAAATCCTTTGATTGACACTCTATATTTTAAATCATAATCCCGACTTTTCAAGATGCAGTCTATATGAATCTTGAGTAGTTGTTGTATTTACTACACGACTAGTAGTTGTCACATGAAAATGAGTGAAAAACAAAAAGAAAAGAAAAGAAGAAAGAAAGAAAGAGAGAGAGAGAGAGAGAGAGAGAGAGAAGGAGAGAAAGAAAGAAAGAAAGAAAGAAAGAAAGAAAGAAAGAAAGAAACTATAAGGCAGGCCCAAAAAGCAAATATTAAATAAATGAAATTTGTGATTAATGTCTAAACTTTTGTATCAATTATATCTAGCATCTGTAAACAACCTTTGAACTACTAGAGAAGCTCTGTTGTATAGTAGTTGAAATCAAAGGCTTTGGAATGAGGCAGATGTGCATTGATGATTGGAGTGTACTTTTCTTAAATATAAAGAAACCTACATATTATTAATGTAAAGACTAAAAACTCATTAGATACATTTCAGTAGGCTTTCCTAGGCTTTTCAATAAGGATTTGAATTCCAATCATGTAAACAAATGTGTTTTCTTTGCTACTCTCTACACCATCAAATTGAAATAATTTTTAAATGTTTATTTATTTATTTTGAGAGAAAGAGGAAGCATGAGAAAGTGAAGGACAGAGAAAGAGGGAGAGAGAAAAATCTGCAGCAGGCTCCTCACTGTCAGAGCAGAGCCCAATGCAGGGCTCAATCCCATGAAACATGAGGTCATGACAAGAGTCAAAATCAAGAGTCAGAGGCTTAACTGACTGAGGCATCCAGGTGCCCCATAGAATTTCTAAATTAAGATCTGTGTCCTTGTGTTCCTAAGAGAGGTATGGTCACCTCCCCAAGGGTATTTATGGAAAAGCTTTTTTTTTTAATTATCATTTCCACCACATTTTATACAAATATATGTAATTTAAGATTTTGTATTTATCATGAAAGTATTTAAATGTATTCTCATTGAGTATCAGTGAATGAAATGTAGCCATGATGATAGCATCTAAAAGAATATAATACTTTGAAATATACTTAACCAAGGAAGTGAAAGTCTCATGACACTGAAAATTATGTAACACTAATGAAAGAAACTTGAAAGACAACTAAGTGGAAAGACATCCTATATTTATGGGTTGAAAGATTTAATATTGTTAAAATGTCTGTGTCACCCTAAGTAATTTACAGGTGCCATGCCATTCCCATCAAAATCTCAAAGGGATTTCTTACAGAAATAGAAAAAAAAATCCTAAAATTCACATGAAACAAAAAGACCCAGAATAGTCAAAGTAATTTTGAAAAAGAAGGGCAAAGTGGGTGCATCACACTTACTGATTTTAAAATATATGACAAAGCTACAATATTTAAAAGAGTATGGTCCTGCAAAAAAATTAAAATAAAAAAGTAAAAGTGGACATATAGACCAATAGAACACAATAAGGAGCATAGAAACAAATCTACACATCTATAGTCAACTTTTCTGAAATAAAGGTGCAAAAAATGCACAATAGAGAAAGCATAGTCACTTCAATATGTAATTTTGGGAAAATAGGTTATCCATTTACAAATAGATGAAATTGAACTCCAATCTTACACCATACAAAAAAACAATAGCTAAACAAGGATTGAAGACTTAAAGAAATGACTTGGAAATGAAAAACTCTGAAAAAAACATAGGGGGAAAAGCTTTATGATGTGGATCTCAGCAATGATTTCATAGATGTGACAAGAAGAGCAAAGATAAACAAGTGGAAGTGGGAAAAAAAACCCCTAAAACCTTCACAGAAAAACAGACAATAGAATGAATAAGCAATAAAATGGGAGAAAATATTTATAAACAATATATCTGATAAGGGTTAATATTCAAAGTATATTTCCACTATTTATAGTTTATACTTAATAAGGAGAATCAGGGAAAACAGACCTATGCGATTCTACCTAGACCAGAAATCACTTCTTTTAAATTAAACTGAGCCTCCTCCAAGGGCTACAAATGCTTGTAGTGTCCTTAAATTGAGAATAATCCTTATATCACATGTAAGTGTTTAGATTACATAAAAGAATACACAAAATGATAACTTATTATCATAATTCTGATTTTGTTATAATAATCGATGTATTATTTTGTCATCTTTATTATATTATCAAAGATGTCTGAAATAATCAAAGAGTTCCGGACCTTTCAATATAATGTAATTATAAAACATTAGTATTTTATCTAGATACATAACAAGACCCCAATTTGGTACTAAAACACCAGGGACACAGAGTATCATTTAAAACTCACTTTACTGTCTTTAACTCATATAAAAAGTAGCAGTATCAATTAAATTATAATGCTTGAAGTTTCTAAAATTTTGAAAGATTTTTGACAACTTAAGGGAAATGTGTTCTCAAAATTGATTAAGAAAAAATAATACTGCAATATTAGTTTTATTTACCTACTTAAATTAAATGGAATAATGAACAAAAACTATTGTTCAAATCTTGAGATGAAATTAACTGTATTCATATACATCTTCCCTGAGGGAATCTTTTTTGGAAACAGTGAAAATTGTATGTATAAAACTAGAGAAGCTTCTTTCTGTGATCAAGAAGATCACACTGACTAAGAATAAGAATATCAAGAAGATATTAGTCAATGTAAATAAGTTAAAAATGGTTCAAAAGCCAGTGCACTTGGGTGGCTCAGTCAATTTAGTGTCTGACTCTTGATTTCAGCTCAAGTCATGATCTCACAGATCATTAGTTCAAGTATGGAGTCAGGCTGTGCACTGACAGTGTGAAGTCTACTTGGGATTCTCTCCTTCCTTTTCTTTCTGCTTCTCCCCTGCTCATGGTCTAAAACCTCTCTTTCTCTCTCTCTCTCTCTCTCAAAATAAACATTTAAAAATAATAAAATTTAAAAAAATGAAGGACAAAAAAAATTCTTCACTCTTGTAACACTATTTTTGATTGGCAGGATGTCCAATATCCCTGACCCACTGTTCTCAATAATGTTGTCCATGTAACATTCTGATTGTTATGTTAAATAAATACATTTCTAGCAATTTCCAGAAGACTCTATAGAAAGACATCCAACCACTAATTTAGGTATAAATAGAGGAATAGATCTTCTAAAGGAGTATTTTAAAGTGTAGGTTTTGATTATTATTTTGATTTTGTGAGAGTAACAAATCATGACATGTTTGCCATTGAAAGGTGGTTTGTTATAAGTTTCTAAGAGAAGGGGCCACTCCACACTACAAAGAGCCACTCAGGAAAGCACCAGGGTCGGTCAGGAGGCTGAGGCAGTGTGAGGAAAACGTAAGCGAAAGTTTCTATTGTGGGTTCTATGGCAAGAAATGGATGGACAAGGGTATGCAAATTAAGAATGATTAGTTTAAGGAATTTCAGTGGACTCTGGAATATGGGTTTTCCTATGTCTGGTACTTGGCTCTGAGGTTATTACTGTGGGGAAATATTGGCCAGGAGTATAAGAGCTTGATGGAGGAGGTGATGGTAGGAGTACGGGCTCTATACTGTTTAACTTGTATTTGAAAGCCATGTTCTCTGGTGAGTCCTTTCCTATTTCTATGAATTGGATAGCCCTGGAAGGGACAGTCTCCCTAGAACCAGTAAGACTCTAGATATCAAAATATTAGAATAAAAAAACATACTAGTACAAAAGAACAACAAACAAAACCAGGAAAACTTGGTCTTCTGGAAGCCAATGTCATTTCATTCAAGAAAGAGGAAGAGGCCAATCCTGTTAGATGCTATTTCAGGTTAGATATGATAAGAACTGATATAGTTGTACTAAATTTAGCAAACAGGCAGACAAATTTTGATCTGATAAGATCAGTGTGAGTAGAATCATGGAGAACACGTCTGATTCCTGAGGACCAGCAAATGAAGAGTAGAACAGTGAACACGGGCTCTTTTAATATGAAAATTCTAGCTGTGTCAGCAAAAGTAAAACCTTGGGAAAAAGCCAGAAGGACATGCCATGTCTAAGAAAGGGTTTTCTAATTTGTTGATTACATTTTTATTGAAGTTTTTAGAAGACCAAGAAATATGCATGTAAAAAACTTAAATGAAGGAAGATACTTTTGGAGAGTGATTGGTTAAATACACAGAGGAGGGGCGCCTTGGTGGCTCAGTCAGTTGGGCGTCCGACCTCGGCTCAGGTCATGAGCTCACAGTTCGTGGGTTCGAGCCCCGCATCAGGCTCTGTACTGACAGCTCAAAGCCAGGAGCCTGTCTTCAGATTCTGTGTCTCCCTCTCTCTCTGCCCCAACCTTGCTCATGATGTCTCTATCTCTCAAAAAATAAATAAATGTTTAAAAATATTTAAAAAAATACACATAGGGGAAATCATTTATTTTCCCCTGAAAATGTGGGAGGGAAGGAATGAAGGGCATAGACAGAAAAATGAACTTCCTGCAGTTCAAGGGGGAAATGATTATTTATAATAAGAAATAAGGAAGAAAGATCAAATGAAGGTGTGTATAAATTTGTAACTTTGAGAAAGGATACTGAGGGAAGGGTCTTTTGATGATATCTGTTTTATTCCTGTATTTTTCTAAGATGTAGATGGCTCATCTGGTAAGAATAAGGTGGGAGAAGAAAGGATTTGAAATTGAGGATTTCAGAAAGCTGGAAATAGCTGTGTGGAAATTTGAAGAGAAAGCCAATTAGAGAATAAATCCTTAAAAAGGTGAGGTGGGGGATTATCTAAAATGTGCAGTGGATATATTTAGAATTTTATGTAAGTTTTTTCTGCCTCTTAAGTGATAAAAATAAGTGTACTGAGAACATATGGTTCCAAAGGAAGCAGTGCATAAGAGTTTCTCATGATAACTTTGTGGAAGAGATTAAATAGTTCTATAGGAATAGGTGTGGGTAATGATAAAGGAGATAGGTAGAACTGAAAGGCATTTTTCTCATGATAGAGAATGACTTAAAGACTGAAAAAACATGTAACCGTTCATATCAAACTCAAGAGTTTAAATTTTCTTTGAAACTGCACATTATATATCTAACCTTATGATTATTCAATTATATGGATTGATTCTTATCCGGTTGCACCTTTCACAGAGAGTTGTCTTCATGGAACTTTTAAAAATAAAAATAAAATGAATATCCAAACCAAATTTGCAGTAGTTCAGTTATGGCAAGTTTGATAAATTCTGCATAAAACTGACCAATGCGTTGTGCCCTCTTTGCAAAGGCTTAGTTTTCCATAAAATTTAACAGACACCCAGAATTATCTTCCATTCTCATGACTAAAACTTTCCTTCCCATGATGTTCAACATGAGGGAGGGAAGGAAAATCAAACAAACAAAGGCAGTAGTACAGGGCTTGGGGAAAAACAAGAAACAAAAACAAACAAGAGATGCCCTTTCAGTGGTCATGGTCGATAACTGAAATGTGGATCTTTACTTGTTCCCGAGTAGAGTTTAGGAATTTCTAGCTGTTACAAATCAAGTTCAACAACAATTTAGACACCAGCTTGGTGCTGTGGAGACACTAAGATGACAAGCCCCAGAAGGGTTAATTATTAAGTTCCGGAGACAGGAAAGGACATGAAACACACCATGACTACTATAATTCAGCCTTGTAACATAGTGATTTGAAACATGAACTGTGCAACTTAATGTAAATTATACTTCTTAAGTGTCAAGTTTTCTTGTCTATAAAACAAGCAGGATCCCTCACTTCACCTTGTAGAGTACCAATAAATGAAGTAAGCGTTAAGGAAATTATTATGGTGCCCACCGCATGTGAAATATTAATAAAAAGAAACTGAAGCAATGTGCAGTTGAAGTGCTGAAGTGTTGAAAACATTAATTCAGATTAAAGGCAGTAGGGCACAGAAAGAAACAGCGTGTTCTTCTCTCACTCCCACTTCCAGCTAAAGCAAAGTACAAAATCGGAGTCACTTCCAACTAAAACCTTCCATTAAAAAAAAAAAAAGAAATCAGTTTGAAAGTTGATGTCAGCATCATCACATTGAAAAATAAATTCCCTGATGGCAGGTCAAACCCTTGAGAGAGGTTTTCCATTCTGGGAGCTACCTATATTAGATTTTGCTATCAGAAAATTCCCCCCACTTCCAAACATCTAAATTACATCAGCTATAATCTGATTTCTCTGCATTTACTTTAAGAGCAGCAAAAAACTATGTTTCCATCTTCGGTGCTTATATCACTACCATAACAAATACCAATAGAAAAAAAATAATAGTCTCTTGGATTTAGCCTCAAACTTATAACACATCTCTTTGGGTTCATGACCTAATATGAAACTCGTGAATATAAATTCACCCGAAATACGTCCATCATCTCAACAAAGCATCGTTTCCAAATGAAGCTGCCCAGGTTGAAAACACAAAATAAAAAGAAATATTTAGCCTCAGCTATTCTATTCCAAACTCTCCTGAATGTGTCTTGAGCAACAATGCGGACACAATATTAGCACTTGTGTAAAAAGTAAGCACCAGTTTGCAATAAGCCAGAAGGTCTCCTTGCTATATCTAGTTTCTTAGTTAGTCTTAAGTAAAACACGCAAATTTTCTGGAGGGAGAGAATGGGCCAAAATAAGAAATATGTATGATTAGCACTTTTTATGGTCCTAGGGGCACCTGGGTGGCTTGGTCGGTTAATTGTGATTTTGGCCCAGGTCAAGAGCTCACAGTCTGTGAGACTGTGCTGACGGAGGGAAGCCTACCTGGGATTCTCTCTCTCTCTCCCCCTCTCTCTCTCTGTCCCTCCCCCAACCCCACCCCACATGAAGTAAATATTTTTTCAAAAATATTTCTATGGTTTTAAACCTATTCTAAAGATCACTTTGTCCAGGTAAGAATTATTATCCCCATTTTACTATTCAGGAAATTCACCCAAGGTCACACAGTCCTCATTGGAACTGCTAAATCCTAGTCTGACTCTAAACCTGAGGCTTTCACGTCACCATGATATCCCTCACAATTAGAGAAATGAAGAAACCTATGCTTCAACATTTATTTATTGGGCTTTAAGAAATACAGGTAAGGTGAATATGAAAAAGAATAAAGGGGAGTCTGGGTGGCTCATTTGGTTAAGCATCCAACTCTTGATTTTGGTTCAGGTCATGATCTCATGGTTCATGAGATTGAACCCTGTGTCAGGCTCTGCACTGAGGGCACAGAGCCTGCTTAGGATTCTCTCTCCTTCTCTCTCTCTGCCCTTTCCTCACTTTCTCTGTCTCTCTGTCTGTCTGTTTGTCTCTCTCTCAAAATAAACGAACAAACATTTAAAAAAAATAAGAAGAAAAATAAAAAACTCACTCCACCCTCAAACTATATTCTCATGTAATGCTTTGTCATTTAATAGAACCAAAGGTCTGTTATCAGAATGCGAGACAAATGTCTTGCAACTAGTAATATGAAAATGACTGTATTAAGAGGAGGCAGAAAGGTGTGTGTTATTTAATAAAATTATCAAGCTGCATAAGAATATGTGGTAATAATCTAATTTTATGCAAAATGTCGTATATATGCTTGTGAACACATAAGAAACACATTTCTAAAAGTCTCTGTATTTGGACCCCTGGGTGGCTCAGTCAGTTAAGTGTCTAACTCTTGATCCTGTCCCAGGTTACAATCTCACAGTTTGTGAGACTGAGCCCCGAGTCTGGTTCACGCTGACAGCGCAAAACCTGCTTGGGATTCTCTCTCTCCCTCTCTCCATGCCCTTCCCACACTTGCTCACATGCACACTCCCTCTCCCTCTCTCTCAGAATAAATAAATAAACATTAAAAGAAACTGAAGTCTCTGTATCAATAAGAATCAAAATCTTAATATAAACAAAGTATATGAATATACAGTTCATAGAAAAGAAAACATGAATGGCCTTTAAGTATGTGTAAAATTCCTCAAACATGTTTCAAATGGAATCTACAATGAAGTTCTATTATTTTACCTCTTACATGACAAATATCAGAAACCATTTGATGATGTGGTTTTATGTGTGTGTATTTTATGTGATGGTTTTATGTGGTGATATGTCAGAGTAGAGGCATAGGGAAATGGAAGAGTAGAAATTTCCATACACTGCTAATAGTAACAAATTCACCCACTGTGGGAACCAATTTGGCAATATTCACTTAGGAATTTAATATAATATGATGCCCTCATCTGTATCGTGAAAACATATGTTTTAATTATTTTAATAGCACCCCCATCATTATTGCTAGCAGAGATGAGATACCATATCTACCACTTCTCTGAATCTCTGATCTCTTCATTTACACTCCCCAGAGAATACTGGAAAACTAAGCTATATTGAAATCAGAAAACATCTGGGTTTTTTTCCATCTTCAAATTTAGGAAATTATAATTCTTCACCTAATTGCTGTATTAACTAAAGTTCATGAAGTTGTTAGACATTCAATTTACTCAGAATCTACCCATTAACTCATTTATCATTCATTCATGCATTCACCTAAACATTTCCAACATGAAAAGCTGGCTAATAGTCATTATCATTTATCACAAAATAATAATTATCTCTATACTAAAAATAAAAGAGTTGGATATAAAATCTTAAAGATCTGCCTTATATTTATTAATTTATAATTGTACTACACTTCCTGAAGTTTAGTGTGCAGTGGTTTAGAGCTTCTGAACTGATTATACTAATCAAATGATGAAACAACATTTCCTAATTTTTATTATCAAAAACACTGCTAGAGTACTTAGTATTTTTGAGAATGTGACTTTGACATTGGCATTCCAAGCAACTATAGGGCAACCTTGTATACTCACAATGTCCATCAATACAGAGTGAAGAGAAACTAAAACAAGAAGCCCAGCAATAATTGCCAGGAAATGTGTCTCCCTAGACCTCATAGATAGGCAGGTGGAAAAGAAAAAGAAAAGTTAAACCTTGAAGTCTTTGAGACAGAGTGAACCACTAACAGCTTGGTAAATAATTTATCTAGAAGGTACTTTTGATTCCAGCAATGGTAGATGAGCTCATTTGGACCTAACATCTTGCTGAGGAAAACAAATTAATTGCATAAAAACATTACGACTATCCAGTAAAAAGCAACAGGTAGACAACAAGTTCATGGAAAATTGTTTGTCCAAGATGTGGAAGAAGACAGAGGCACAGAGAGTGAAATCTGTTTTTTTGAGACCCTCATGGAGTTAGGGGGAGATATTGAATTTACAGTCTAGTAAGAGGGGGCAAAACTAGTAAATCTTAGTAAAGAAAACACCAAAGATATTTTTACAGAAAAGGTAAATGATCTTTAAAAAATCAGAGATTTAAGAAAAAAAAATGCAGAGAGCTAATGCGTGAGTATGTATCAATGACAACTGAGCAGTATCTAGTTAGGTTCAAAGTTTATGTGGACTCTTAATCTCAGGGTCATGAGTTCAAGCCCCATGTTGGGTGTGGAACCTACTTAAAATGTTGGGCTGTGCCTGCGTGGCTCAGTCAGTTAAGTATTGGTCTCTTGATCTCAGCTCAGGTCTTGATCTTGGGGTCATGAGTTCAAGCCCTGTGTTGGGCTCCATACTGGGTGTGGATTCTACTTAAAAACAAACAAGCAAACAAACAAAAATATTTTTAAAAGTTTATTTGTAACTAAGTTACCTGAATATAATAGAATATATTAAAATAGATTTGAACTGGTTTATGTTTCTTTCACTTTCAAATCAGCAATTATTATTAGCAATAAAAATGGGAATTTATCTCTGGTACTTCAGCCTTTATAAAGTCATAAAATACATAAAACAATTAAAAATAAAAGATTAAGTAATATTAATAATAAAATAATAATATCATAATGTGATATTACTTTATGCCAACATGTGAAAGAATTAGAAAATTCTTACAAAATAAAAATTGCCAAAATAAAAGAAAAAATAAATCTTATATCTTAATAAATATTATATACGTTCAAAATGTAATAAAATACTTTTCACCAAGTATTAGATATAGTTAACTTTATGAGTGAATTTTAGGGAAGAAAATTAAAAACAATTTAAAAAGGCTTATCTTATAAAAGTTGTTGTATAAACTATGAAAAAAAAGAGAGAGTACTCCGCAACTGCTTTTATAATACCAGCATCTTGTGGAACTAAAACACGATAAAAATTGGCAAGAAAGAAAAAAATCATACACTATTTTTACCAGAAATTCTAACCAAAGTATTGGCAAACTAATTCAGCAAGATATATAAAGAAAAATACATCATGGCCACATTGGATTTATTACAGGGATATTGGATATACTTAATACCTGAGAATGAATCACTTTAGTTCACAAACTTAAAGGAAAAAATGACACTCATCTCAAAGGATGTAATAAAGTATATGGAACTGAATACCTAATAATCAAACATGATGATGATAAACACTTGGCAAACTAGAAAACAAAACTTTCTTGTTGGACTAAAAGGTACTATTTATACACAGACTTAATGGCAAAATAACTTTTTTTTTTTTCTGTTAGGAATAGAAATGAAACAAAGGTGCCTGTTATGATCACTTCAAGATAATTCTAGAAATTAGAAAAACAAAAATCGAAAGACTTGAAGTAATAAAAATGTCATTAGTCTTATAAAAGAGTTTAAATAATTGTGAAACCCAGTGTTAGAAAGTTTAAGTGAACATGAGAATTGAGCTAGACAAGGGTGCGTATGGAAACAAACTTGTATACACTAGCAATATAGAGTTAAATATTTTTTAAAAATCCATAAGGTGCAATAATACATAAAATAACAATGAATCAATTTAACAACAGTACGCAAGACTACTAGACAGAAAACTATAGACTATTATTAAAAGATATTAAAAGAAATTCAGTCAAAGATAAAAGAAATCTCGGAAATCAGTAAGGATATAAGAGTCTTCAACTTGGAAACAGCACCCCAGTCTATGTACATGCGCATGCGTTCATGTGCGTGCGTGTGCGCGCACACACACAAACACACACAATCTAACTTGAACATGTGTACTGGAGCCATGCATCTTAAACTCTAATTTGCCATGAAACTTCTGGTGAAATTTTTATAAGGGATATTCTAATTCAGCAGGACTGAGGTGGAGTCTAAGATTTTGCTTCTCTTTTTTTTATTTATTTGTTTGGTTATTTTAATTTTTTTAAAATTTTTATTCCGTTTTGAGAGACAAAGAGCACGAACGCAGAAGGGGCAGAGTGAGAGGGACACACAGAATCCGAAGCAGAATCTGAGCTGTTTGCACAGTGCCCCACACAGGACTCAAAGTCACAAACCATGAGATCTTGAACTGAGTCGAAGTTGCTTAACCGACTAAGCCACAAAGACACCCCAAGATTTTGCTTTTCTAACAAGTTCCTGGGTTATCCCGCTTCTGGTTGGAGGGCCACCCTTTGCATGACAAGTTATAGAATTTATATTCCCATAATTGTTGGAGCACTACTGGCATTTGGTGGAGAGGAGACGCGAGTACTGATCCTTGTACAATGTGTGGGGTCAGGACCAACCGATGAAAAATGGTTCCATTCACAACAGTGAGTGCACCTGGTGAGGCACTTATAGACTGACAATCTCAACTGAAAGATAAAAGAGCTGATATTCAGTAATGTTAAGTGATGTATCCAAGATCGCACACTGAGTAAATTGCATGCCAAGATCAGAACCTAGGGCTCCGACTTTGCACACTAGTCATTTTTTCTTAGAAGAAAAATTGTATCGGACACATTAAAAACAACAAGGAAGACGATTCAACACAATTGCAGTAGGAGTCAAGACTTGCAAGAGGGGAGGGAGACTGAACTCAACACTGCTGAAACAGAAGTTCAGAAGATTTTTAAACACCGTGGTGGGCTAATGGAAATGTACCAGAAAATTCAGTTAGTGAAAGTTTGGTCAAAGAGATGACACCATTTGTGTTTGCTAACTGTGGCTTATTGACGTTAGGTTCCTTCACTCCCCAAAAAAAGACTAGGAGATAAGGACCTTCTCTTTCTTGATTATGTATCAAAGAGATGGCTGCAGGTCCTTGAAAAAGAAAGTCCTGGCTTGTAGAAGACATACCTCAAAAGATCAGAGAGAGAAATAGCGACAGCAACTTTTCTATAGTAAATGCTCTAAGCAAAGAATGGTTAGCCACCCCCACCCCACCCTCACCCCCACATATGTAAAAAGAAGCCTATTAACATGTATTCAAGCCAAGCGGAGCATTATGGCTATTTTGTTAAGTACCACCATTCAAAAAACTGCCTTCTTACATTTCTTCTCTCCTCTCCTTCCTTCCTTCCTTCCTTCCTTCCTTCCTTCCTTCCTTCCTTCCTTCCTTCCTCCTCCTTTCCTTCCTTCCACTTCCACTGCCTTTGTTTCTTTTCTTACTTTTCCTGTTTTTAAATTCCATCTTTGATTCCTTTTTTCTTTTTTCTTCTTTCCTTTCTCTCCTGAAGTTCAAATTTACACACCCATGCACATACACTTTTTTTCCCTTAGAAAAGATAAGAAATATTCATCTGCTTAGAAAATGAGATGTCATTTAGTATCAAAAGACAGGTATTGGTTTGTATGACACTCAAAGGCAATTTTGCAATTTCAGTAAATGAAATGCAGGAGACCATCGAAAATCTAGATTAGAGCCCTCTACTTCACCTCTCCCAACCTTCTGCTCCTTCTTACAGGTTTCTCTCTCTCACCACCCTGCCAAATTCTGTTGCTTATTCCCCAGAATGCATGATACAACATCTGTGGTGGCTTCCACAGAGATTTATTTAGGCAGATTTTCATTAAAATAGCAACTGAATTGACTCAATAAAATCTTGCTTATCTTAATAAAGCTCTTTAGAGCTTTGCAAATTTGCATTTAATACTCTTTAGTGTCATTACAGCATTAATAATCTGTGCCTAAAGAGCAATAAAAAAAACTTTATACTTTCTATTTAATAGAGGTAGCTTCATAACCCTCCATTTTCATGCAACTTGGGCTTTTAAAGTACTAGACAGAAACTAAAGGGAGAATATTCATATGCAAAACGTGGTCAAGTCTCAATGGAATAGCTTACTTAGGCTGAATGAATGTGAGACTTCTAAGATATTGGCTTCTCCGTATTACTCCGTCCAGGAAAAGAACCCACATTTATTTTCTAAACTTTGTAACATGTACCTTCAACATCTCCTTAAGAAATTGCTTTTAATTTCCCTGAAATCTTTTCATTGTTAATGAGAATGAGATAGGAAGAGAGCAATGGGAGGTGAGGATGGCAATGTAAGTGAATGAGATGATACACAGACTGCTGTTTTTAGATAAAGTTTTTCAGATCCATGAGCTTAAAAGAATCTCCAATGGAAATTAACTGGTGCCTAGCTTTACATCTAATTTCTCCTGGTGGATTCTACTTGAATTTGTAGCCTACGTGAGAAGAAAGGAGATATAGACAAATATTTCCAGTCCAGATTTCAAATAACCACAATGGCTCTCCCACTTCCCACATCAAATATTGTGTAGTAGATTAGATCTACAAGTCCCCAAACATGCATCCAAAACAGCCTCAGGTGTGAATGGTCTTCTAAAGATGTGCTGCAGCGCAACCAGAACACAATTCCAGGAATTATCTGTGACTTTTCTGGCTCTACAACACAATGTAATGGGAGAGTAATTAACATTTTCTACAGCTCATGATCCATTCGGATGAAAATCAAGATATGTGTATAGAGGCAGAAGGAAAAGCAGAAATCACAAATGACAAGTCTCTGACTTCTGCATTTTTCAAGAGCATGTGTGCCACAGTCGTCGTGTTTTTAAGTCTTCCCAGGGCTGTTTTTTTTTAAATTTTTTAATGTTTTTTAAATTTATTTTTGAGAGACAGAGAGAAACAGCGTGAGCAGGGGAGGGTCAGAGAGAGAGGGATCTGACCTCTCCTGAAACAGGCTCCAGGCTCTGAGCCAGCTGTCAGCACAGAGCTCAATGCGGGCCTTGAACGCATGAACCTTGAGATCATGACCTGAGTCAAAGCCGGACGCCCAACCGACTGAGCCACCCAGGCGCCCCTTCCCAGGGCTGTTTTAATTAGTGTCTTGGATTTCCTATCAGCTTTAGGATGATTTCTCCAGTTAAAAAAAGCATACATAAACAGAGACAAACCTTTCTAGTTTCTTCCTACTCACAGAATACTATCTCCAGCAAATCAGCCAGAATTATCTCTCAGTAAAACAGAACAGAGACATTAGGAAAACAAACGAACAATAAACAAGCAACTCAGAAAACAAAAATCAGAAGATGAATACATCAAAACTGGCGCAGGACAATTAGAAAATATGCTTTTACATTTAAGAAAAAGGGCCAGTGGATATGTGCACTGACAGAGTGTGACGGGTGATAAAAATCTCCAAGTTAAGCAAGAAGGAGAGTGAACAACACGTGTATGGATTGACCACAAAAGAACAAAGACTCAAGTCCCCATGCAGGGGAGAGGTCCCTGTCAGAGGAAGGGTAGCCTCTGATGATCCACAGAGCAGGAAAGAAAAATCAGCCATTTAGGCAAAGAAAAATCAGCCATTTAGGCAAAGAGCAGTTCTGGGTTGAAAATCAAAATAATAAGTAGTAACAAGATATTCAAAAAGAGTCTTGCTGAAGTAACTTCTCTGAAAAGGAGGGTTCTGAAAGGCTTAAAAGAGGATTTAACTTCTCTTAGGGCAATTCTCTTACTTAATTTATCAATTAATTTAGATACAATTTTATGGAAATTACACATCATTTGTAACATTGTTGTAACATTTATTTGTGCTATTGATCTTTGCACTATTAAAACACTTATAATGTTTGTTTGGCAGGATTATTATTTCTACTGATGTCTTGAAAAAAAACCTTCAAAATATCTGCCTACCAAGAATTTAGAATTGTGATGGGCCATGTAATGCTGTGTAAATCCCATTTCCTTTATTTTTAAAAACTGAGCTATAGTTGACCTAGAATATTATACTAGTTTCAGGTGTGCAACATAATGATTTGATAATTCTGTACCTTATACTATGCTCATCATGGTAAATGTAGTTACCATCTGTCATCATATGAACTTATTACAAGGTGACTGATTATGGCCCCTACCCTGTACTTTTCATCCCAGTGACTTATTTATTTTATGACTGGAAGTTCAGACTTCTTAATCCCCTTCATCTGTTTCACCTATACTCACATCCATACCCTTATGGCAACCGCCAGTTTTTTTTTCCTATATTTATGAGGCTATTTCTCTTTCTGTTGTTGCTTCATTGTTCATTTGTTTTGTTTTTGTTTGGTTTTGCTCAACTCCACAAATAAGTCAAGTCAGTGGGAGTGTTTATTGTGGTTATGATGACACTCTTCTACCAGCAAATACTGGGTATGTGAAGGAGGAAGGTGGTGAGGCGGTACAACTACAGAACATAGGACAATTTTATTTATTGCTTTCTAGACATAAGGACCTGTGACAGAGGATGATAAGACCCCAGCTCTTAAATCTAATGCTGTAGCTGAAAAGGGTTTCTTTTGGGGGAAGTGGAGGGAGTAGGAGGGAATGTGCTCTTCAAGTGTAAGTAAGACTAAATAGAACACTGGCGATGACAGGGGGTAGGGAATAAGCTTAGGAATTTCCATGGGTTAACAAGGCGTACAGGCACAAGAAACCTCACGATGAAAGCATCTAAGATTAGGTAATCAATATTAGGTAAACAAGATTAGGTAAACAAGGCAAAGCATCCCCAGTATAGAACAAAGGTGTAGGAACAGGAATCCTCAGGATGAAAACATCCAAAATTCAATAAACAAGATTAGGTATTCAGGGCGGAAAACACCCCCCAACTTAGTACAATAGCAGACAGCTGCTTTCACAGGAAGGAAGGACCAAAATAAGTGAACAGACAAACAGGGCTATAGGCCCCAGCAGGGTGAAGTTGCCCAGAGAGGAGCTATTTAGCAAAAGAAAGGTGCCTTGTTGGCCCTGAGGTGGAATGCTCTGTCTTTCTTGCCCCCTAGGCAAGTTTAGGTAAACAGACTAGGTGCCTCATGCCCACCTTCCACTTGGTGCCAGGATTCTGTTCTGTATTAACCCAAACCCTTAACACCACATATCTTCAAAACTCTTTTTTCCTCAAACGCATGAGTTAATGTTCACTGTTTCACTGTCTCTTTGTGCACATGCATCATGCTTGTAAGCCTTCTGATCCTAATAAAAACAGAGCAAGGACTTTTAGTCAGGGCTCTTGTCTCCTCCCAGACATTAGCCTCTCTCACATTTAATTCTGTGCTTGCTCTCTTGCTGGACAAGAGAGAACTCCAGACTCAGAGTTTAAGACAGAAGGGTAGACTTGTGGTAGCCCACATAGGTTCCATTTTGGTATGCAAATATTGACTTTCCATCTCTGGGGAGTAATTGCACTCTTCTCTCATTAACCTCAATCCTGGCCATATGTTATGGAGAAACATGGACACAAATGATGTTAGCACCTCTGTTAGAAGGTGAAGAGCCAGTGCAGATCTTGCCAGGCCTTTCCCTTGCTGTGGAATATGGAACCATGTTTCAACATTAAGCCTCCATCAACAACAGTCACTTAATATCAATAAGCAGAGACTCCTTGTTGAACCTAGATAGACAAGTCTCACATGCAAAAATTAAACTGTTTTGTATGTCAATAAGATTTTGGGGTGCTTTGTAATGCAGTAAATTATTTTATATTCTACTTGATTCAGCAACTGGGAGTGCCTTCAAGCTTGGAGAAAAGATAATAAGCCTGAAAATAAAATAAATACATAATCTATACGATGCCACCCCTTAACTCTTTTGTTCAATATCACAATCTTTCCTGATGATACTGGTGCATCAATAACTTAGACAAAGCACACAATCTCAAACACGCTATCTTAACATTAGATGGTCATGCCCCAAACTAATGATAATTGAAGCCGTAAGGTCAAATAAGTCTAATCAGTCAATTTGGGGGGATAACTGTGAAAATTTTAATTGAAGTCATTAAAGTTTGAATCAGGAAATAAATAATTCAGAAAAAATGCTGGAGTGCAAATGAAGCGAGGGAATATCAGCAGGAATCTGCAATGCCAGTCTGTCAAGTGGTAAGAGCAACAAAGGTCCATACATTTACAAATGTTGGCAGTACCCGAAATTTTCAGAACACCATAGAAAGTTCTTGTAGAAGGTTTTGTGAGATTGTCAGGTCTCTATCCGGGGTCTTTCAATTAGAGAAAAATGCCATAATTTTTAGAAGATAACATCTCAGTTGTCTCGTACATTAGTTACATTCCTTCTGTCTGTCCTTGAGCTGAATTTCTAAGTCAAGAGAGTTAAGTCAGGAAAGGAACACGAGCGAGTCTACTGCTTCATGCAATATGGCATAGTAAACATAACACAGATTTGGGTTTCAGAAAGCCCTCGGTTTGAAGTCAAGATCCAAAATTGTTCACAAATATGCTGAGCTTTAAGGAAAAAAATAGTTATCTAGGATCCCCTCTGCAAACTTAGAAACAGCGTATGTTTCTTTTATGACTACTTATGGCATACTTGTATATCTTTTTTGGTACTTTATGATTTTTCAAGCTATCTAAACACATTTTAATGTAAGGGGTACATGTCCTTGATAGAGCAATAAATATAGAGATGTGTTTAATTCTAGAGTAGCTCTGGGGAAATCCCAGGGATCTAATTGTCACTGTACTAGTTGTGGAGTATTTTGCTTTATTTACCCAGTCTCTTCTGAGTAAGAAGAGGTCTATTTTAGGAAATACTTTCAGGTCTGATATGCAGGTATCCATTAATTAAAAGGTATTCTTAGCGTTGTAGAGAAATAAACAATACACAGTCATTGAGGTAAATAATTGCATGTAGAATATTTAATTTGTTTTAACACAGTTAAGACTGTGAATGTGGGTTGGCATAAGATAAATATGTTGAAATAAAGTATTTTCTTTTTTTAATGTTTTTTTCTTTATTTTTGAGAAACAGAGAGAGTGAGAGCAAGGGAGGGTCAGAGAGAGAGAGGGAGACACGGAATCAGAAGTAGGCTCCAGGCTCTGAGCTGTCAGCACAGAGCCCGACGTGGGGCTCAAACCCATGAACCATGAGACCATGACCTGAGCCGAAGCCAGACGCTTAACCGACTGAGCCACCCAGGTGTCCCAAGTCTTCTCTTTTCTGATAGATATAGATGTCTACCATGTCAGACATCTGCAGTTCCCTAATTAGTTATGGAATAAAAATGATAGTGGAAGAAAGGCTAAGAGTCTGGTTTTTTATTTCAATTCTTGCATGAACTCCATCTTCAAAACTTTCAAAACTCATCTGCACCTATATAATAAGAAAACAGGAATTGTATCATTCCCATCTCCTTCTTGGGGATGGAGGATGGTATAATAAACAAAGCACGTGTACATGTGTATGTAATATGTACACATGTAATATGCGTTAAAAAGCCAAAATTGTACAAGACTTTCATCTGTTTTGATAATTCCCACCTGAGAGTGATCTGGGATGAAGGTAAAAGAGTGACACTAAAATCCATCCATGCAGGTCAATTTTTTTTTCCAGCAAACTCTACTTGCTGAAGTATTTTATCCATAGATGTATTTACCAAACAATAAAACTTGTTTCAGAAGCTCCAGGTCAAGAAAAACCTGTGTATCAAAGTAGAGTACACATAATTCTCAAGCAAATAAGTCGAAAATAATATTCATTCCCAGTGGTCTCAACAGAGGCAGGTGTGAAGAGAACAACAGTGGAGGTAATATTAATGCCAATACAAACAATCTACTTAAGGAACTCTGTATCTTGGACAACTAAGAAACTGGCCTCATTTGTATGGAAGTTGTTATTTGCTAAAATGTGCCCCCATTCCTTCTCAAATTTATACATTGAAGTATTCACCCTCATTGCCTCAGCGCAGGACTGCATTTGGAAATAGGGGTTTTGACGAGACAGGGACATAGACACATCCAGACTTCGAGGTAGCAGTGTGAGGCCACAGCAAGAACACAGTCATCTGCAAGTGAAAGAGAGCAGCTTCAGAATGGAATCATCCCTACTAACACTTTGATCTCAGCTTTTCCTCCGGAACTGTGAGAGAGTAAATTTCTGTTGTCTGAGCCACACAGTCTGTGGTACTTTGTAATGGCAGCCAGAGCAAATGAGGACACAAAGTGCGTCTTGTCTTTTTCAACTTTGTAGCAAAAAACCCAGACGTATAATGTCTGAAAATAGTTCAATACCAATTGTTAAAACAAGGTGAAATATTTGTATGCTTTGCATGTATATGTAATATAAGTATGACAATACCCTAGACAACATTTCTTCAAGTTGATGATGTAAATCAAAATCACTTTCCAGGATTACTTGTCTAAATGTGGCAGTGCAGAACACTACTTTGTTAATAGCTGCGGCAGATTGTAAAACTGGGTGCAAGCCTTCATCCTTTGCTGTGTCCGTACTCTCATCATTCCTCTCATTGAAAGATAAAATCTGTATTTTTCTGCCTTTGAATTTGTAGTGACCTTGAGATTTGCCTTGACTGGTGGAACACACCAGAATTGATGGCGTGCTAGTTCCCAGCCCAGGCCTCCAGAAACCCTGTGTACTTCTCTCTTTCTTGAAACTTGTATTCTCCATGAAAAATAAAAATGCCATTCACTTACTGGATGACAAGTGAGAGGACACCCAGTCATCCTTTTCACCTTAGCAGACCGCCAACCAGGTACCAGTCATTAGAATTAAGCTAGGTTATTAACTTCCTCCCCTTCTACCAACTAACTATGAGCTTAGTTAAGATCAGGCAAGTCCAGTCCAGACCATGTGAAGTGTCCAGCAGACCTGTGGACTTGTGAGCAGTAATAAGTGATGTTACTTAGCACTCCATTCTGTGGTATTTGCTTCAAGGCAGTTGTACAACACTGAAGGCATTTGTGCTTTTAATTTGGAATCTGGCTTTTGCTTCATTTCACTTTTGGATAGTTTTTTTCTTTTTTACTGTCATCTACTTTAGTTTTTTAAAAAATGTAATCTGAGACATATACCTGTCTATCTATCTATCTATCTATCTATCTATCTATCTATCTTCTATCTTCTATCTTCTATCTTCTATCATCTATCTATCTATCTATCATCTATCTATCATCTATCTATCTATCTATCTATCTATCTATCTATCTATCTATCTATCATCTATCTATCTATCTATCTATCATCTATCTATCATCTATCTATCTATCATCTATCTAGTATTTTCTTTAACATTACTTAGAATATGTTACTTTCAATGTGTACTAACCCTTGTTATATATGTAGAAGTTGTACTCACCAGAACTTTTCTATTTAATTAATGAAATTTCTTTAGCTCAAATCATGTGCTTTTGTGTGTGTGCATGTGCACACACACACATGCACACACACACACCAAAAATAGAAGTTAAATTACCTACTATCTAGCGCAATTTAATAAATTACTACAATCAATTTTTGAAAATTAATGGCTTGTGTTATAGATCTTTAAAGGTTATTTTTTCACTGCTAATTTATAACTGAGAATCTCTTGAATGATGCTATTATACACTGTGTAGTTCTTACCAGGGTTTATTACACATAGCTGGTGGTCAACCATTGTTTGTTTCCTGGACACATTTATTGGAAAGAAAACTCGAGGGGGTGGACTATGATTTCTCTTTTGTTTCTGTCCTCCACATGACTCACCAGGACTGAGAATGTGGTGAATGTAATAATGAGAGCTGGTAGCATGTCTTACAACAATAGTCACATGAGCAGGTAAGAACTATGGCCACTTATTTATCAACAACCCCTCTAAAGTAGGAGATAATGTAGCCAGGTCCCCTCCAACCATCCTCAATCTGTGTTTCTTTACTTTCATTTCACTTCTGATGGTATGAACCTCAAGACTCTTCATGGTTTTAAAACTTTGAATCTTTTTTTTTCTTCAGCTTAATATTAAGAACTAATATTTTATTTGTTTTATTTTTGGTTATTTTAGTTTATCCTGAGGTACAAATCTTAGCAATGGTCCACTAATTAGATGCTCTGGATAGATATACTCCTGATCTCTTTATTTTTTTTTTTTTTAAGTTTACTTGTTTATTTTGAGAAAGAACAAGACAGCAAGAGTATGAGCTGGGGAGGGGGAGAAAGAGAGAGAGAGAGAGAGCACGCATCCGATGTGGATCTTGATCTCACAAACCACGAGATCATGACCTGAGCCAAATCAGGAGTCAGAAACTTAACTGACTGAGCCATGCAGGTGCCCTGCTCCAGCTCCCTGTTAGAGAGCTTTTAGGATACCCAAGTTTGAGCCATGTCTTCATTCTTTTGCCATGGACTTGACACTTTATTTCTGAGCAGCAGAAGAACTACAAGCTTAGTAGACCCCAATCCCTTCCTTTCACTCTACCCATACCACTTAATATTAATCTTTTTTTTCCCTGTTCAGAACATTGTTCCTGGGATTCTTTGCCAAATGTAACCTCCTTGGCTGTGCCTTGGCATTCTTTATAGCTCTCGCAGCTGTCTCTGCTGGGACAACAAGCACTTTTTTCAATGATTCAGTAGGGGATGTATTACTTTCCTAAGGCTGCTCTAACAAAATCCCATAAATTGGGTTGTTTAATTTTATGAAAATTTAAGAAATTTATTGTCCCACATTCTGGAGCCTGGAAATCCAAAACCAAGATGTCAGCAGGGCCATGAAGGAATGATCTGCTCCAGGCCTCTCTCCTTGGCTTGTTGATGGTCAGCTTTGCCCCACATTTCTTTTCATTACCTGCCCTTTATTTGTGTCCTTATGTCCAAATTTTCTCTATTTATGAGTCATATTGAATCAGGGCCCACACTAATGACATCACTTTAATGTTATTATCCCTATAAAGATGCCATCTCTCTAAAAAGGTCATGTTCTCAGGTCCTTGGGGTTGGGACTTCAGTGCATGAATTTTGAGGGAGATGACACTCAACCCATAACACTGGTTATAACCTTGAATTGATAGTACTGATGACAGGGACTTTACTTTCTTGTCTTCTTGTTATTGAGATTGAAACACAAAAATTATGCCAAACAGAAGTCAAAGGAAGTGAAAAAAACACTATACTCCACCCTGCTTCTACTTTGCATCTTAATAGGCAAAACGCTCTGCTCTTCTGTTTAACTTTGTTTTATTTTGAGGACTGGAATGCTAAGACAATGGTTAACCAAGTTAAAATAGAGCTAGAAGATGTATAATTAGAATACCTAAAATTAAAGAAATAAATAATATTTTCTCACACTGATTTTAATAAACTGTTTAATTTAGATAGTATTTAGATTCATAGATAGGTTGCAAGGATGGTAGAGATAGCTATTCTTAACCTCTTACCCAGATTCCCATATTGTAAATGTTTTACATGGATTAGTGTGGCCCATTTGATATAACTAAAAACCTACTTTTTGTCAAATACTATGAACTAAAATCAACACTTAATTTGAAATTCACCATTTCTCTACCATTTCCCTATTTTCCATTCTAGGATCCTATCCAGGATACCACACCACACTTGGTGGTCATGCCTCCTTATTTTCCCTTGGTCTGTCATTATTTCTCAGGCTGTCCTTGATTTTTGTGACTTGAACACTTTTGTGGAGTCCTGGTGAGGTATTTTTCAGAGGGTCCCTCAAATTGGATTCTTCTATTTCATAATCAGACATCATGTTTGGGGGACCAAATACTACCGAGATGAAGTGCTTTTCTTGTCACATAATGTCATCTATATTTGTCAACATGACAGATCACTGATGTTAGCCTTGATCACTAGGCCAAAGTTGCATTGGCCAAGTCTTTACTTTGTCTCTCTTTCATTATAACATGTAGAGTTAAGTCAGGAAGTACAACCTGCCCTGAAGGTAGGGGGTGGCCAAGTTGATTTTTGAAAATTGTTTCTTGAAAGTTGTTTCTTCATTGCCTGCAAGACTTTTGTACTACTAGATGGCCCTTTTCCTTCCATGCTGATGTAAATGAAAAGTCTGAGCTTTTTAGTTCTTCGTTCAGTTAAGATTTCTAGAATCACACAAACACAAGCAAATAACTTGTTGATTACAGCAGAAGAACATTCCTGCAAAAGTCAGAATAAATATGCAGAAATATTTTAAGTATCTCTGCTTTATGTATGTACACACACACACACACACACACACACACACATACACATATATAAACCCTTGAATATGGAACACTGTATAGCACTTTAATATTAAGTGATCAGCAAGCAGCTTTTAAGATTTTGGTAGAAATCACTCCCGGGCTAAGCTATACAAGTTCAACTTTCTAAACTATTATGCAATGACTTTTCCAAAAGACTATCTTTCCCTGACAGAATCAGGGTAGGCTAGCAAGCACTAAAAGACAGCAATTTTACCTCAAATAACATACAAGAGTACTTTTTCTCAGCCTTTCCTACACTTTTAATGTATACCTAAATACACTGATGTATACTTTCAATTAACAGGAGCCTGGCTTTTTGCCAAAGCAGCCGAGTTCTATCTTCCCTTGCAACAATAAAATAGTTTTGTGATCTTTGGAAAAAAACAGTGCCTTCAAATGCATATCTTCTAATTTCTAATTTTTTAATCTAATTGACGAAGACAGCATTATTAGTTTTGGCCAAGTTTTGGTAGATTTCTTTACAAATAAAATGGTCAATAGTAAACAATCCATATCATTTAGAGAACAAATTTGATTAAAAAGTCTGTAAATATGTGCAATTAACCAATTCTGTTAAACTTCCCTTAAGGCTCTATTCATTATACGCAACAAGTTGGACGAGGCAAACATGCTCTATCTCCTAGCTGTTCCCATCCTTCATGTCCATATAAAGGCAATGGCTCTGAAATTTTCTGCTGTCATGATATCTAGCTAGTATTTGGGATATAAAGGAACACCTGACCCAAGGCCATCCAATCTATATGTTTTCCAGTGATCCAAAACCCTAGATCCCCAGCCCATTGGGATAATTATGAATTATTATAATAAGGTATATAATAGGTATAAATAGCCTATATGAATTAGGTTCTTTCTGAGAGATTGAAAGTGAAATAGAAATAATCAAGATTTTGGTATTTGGAAGATGAAATGCAAAGAGAAGCCAAGACAGAGGAGCTGAGTCATGTTTATGGTGGAATAATAGAATGAATTTAAATGAACTCCATCCACCAGAGGCAATAGCATGATTATCTTGTCCCTCAAATTTTATACTTCAATATAATGCTATTCCAGGGTTCTTGTTTTCTGAAATTCTAGCCATAACCTTCCAGTACTTGAATGATTACTAATCTTTGAAACCAAAAGAATTACTGACATGAATGTTTTACACATTACACATTAATGTGATCGAACATTTTGAGCAAGATAATGAAATTTTAAAGTGTCCAGCCATAATTATCACTTTATTTTCCTCTAGCATAGGACTCAATGTTTTAAATATTCACTTACCAAGGTTCACTAGAAATGCAAAATAGTTATGTGAAGAAATGCTAAGAATTTCCTACTGATTCATTTATGAAGATGGGACATTCTGCATTGTTGTAAGAAGAAAAGTAAGTTATCTGAGTCAAAGAGACTGTTCCAGGAGAGACTGTTAATCTTGTACCCACAAGTTTGACATCCAAAGAAAATCTGTTAACCTCAACCAAGATAGTATGTCCTTTCATAAATTTAACTTAACATGACTGATTCCAAGGACTTGTTAACACCTGGATAGGGAACATTTTACTTAAAAATTTGGCAAATGTTTTACTTCCCATTTCTTGATGTATTTTTAGACCAACTTTGATTTAATGAGCTGATGAAGCCTTCAGTTATTAGCTAATCACTACTTCCTTAAGATTGTTTTTTGTTTGCTCTGATAATGGAAGTTATAGGGAAGGGGAAAGGTATGTGAATAATTCCTCAGTGTTAACTAATGACTGACTATCACATTGCTTCCATTGATAAAGTTTCACATATTAATATCTAAAAGAATTAATTAATAATATAAATTGTTTTAATCCTAAACAAATATCGTATTTCTTTTTAATAGATGCATTTGCTACATTAATCCACACCATTGACAGACTTTTGCTTCAAGAAGGCAGCATTTTAAAAGGAGTTTGAATCATAGGCTTTAAATCTGATTGAATTGATTATAAGTCCTATCTCTTTAGTATATACTCATATGACCATCTAACTATACTAGCTAGATGACTTTTGGCAGGTCCCTTAAATTACTTGTCTATCAGATTTTCCATTTGCAAAGTGAGGAGAGGAATAAATGGGATAATACATAGAAAATATTTAGAATATATAAAAAAAGTTTAGCATACTTATTTTCAATAGGTTCATATTCTTTGGAGACAAAAAGATAGAGTAAGGATATACATATTTATTTATTTATTTTAAAATTTTTAATGTTTTATTTATTTTTGAGAGAGAGAGCGAGCGAGCATGAGCAGGGGAGGGTCAGAGAGAGAGGGAGACACAAAATCCAAAGACAGGCTCCAGGCTCTGAGCTGTCAGCACAGAGTCTGATGCAGGGCTCAAACCCACAAACCATGAGATCATGACCTGAGCTGAAGTCAGACCTCAACCGACCGAGCTACCCCGGTGCCCCAGGATATAAATATTTATATAGGACATACAACATAGGAACGAAAGGACCAAAGGGAGAATAACAACAGATAAACGACAACAACAAAAAAGTGGGAAACGATTGCCAAAACAACAGACCTAAAGTTTCCACAATCAGCCATGAAGGACGTTGGAGACCTAAGGAAGGTGCAGAATTTATCATATCCTCAAAGTTTATCAATAATAGGGATAAATTAGGATTAGCCAGACTTCTTTTTCTTAACTGTGCTTTGATTATCTTTTTTTTTTCCCCTCTAAACTTTGGTGGAAACAGAAGGTTAGGAATAAAGGAAGGTGTGAAAGCACATGAGGCTTATACCTTTCCAGAAAAATTAGCTAAAAATAATCTGAACACTTTAGAAAAATAAGGTAACAAATGCAGCTATGGTCCTAAAATAGTACCCACCAGATTTTCGAACTTTTTAAAATTCCCCTTTTAAAATATGCCTATTAGTTATTAAGGAAGTTAGGATAAAGGCAGAGAAAACGTGGTATTTGAAGCAGCATAAAGTCAAGAGTGCACACAAGGGCAATCCACTACAGAGAGTAGCTGTGGGAATTCATCTTATGAGGTGGCCACAGATGTGCTCGGTTCCGTGTGCCCTAAAGTACTGGGCCTTTTCATGTTGCCCCAGCACAAATCTCTTTCTCAGTGGGAATAACAGCATGTCCACTACAAACGTTAAGAAGCACTGGCTCAAAAGATAAAGCAAAATTAGAGGTATCTAAAGATGAATATCAAAAGAAGGTGAATTCATGACATCGACCCTCAGTTAATCCAATTGGTGATGCATTTTGATTCAGAATAGCACCTGCAGCATTCATGAATATTTGTTTAACATTGCTAAAAAGAATAATTGTGGGGACACTTAGATAGCTCGGTCGACTGACTCTTCATTTTGGCCCAGGCAATCCTACTGTTCATGAAATCAAACCGTGTCAGGCTCCAGGCTAACAGAGCAGAACTTGCTTGGGGTCTCTCTCAGCCCTTCCCTCCTTTGCAGTCTCTAAAAAATAAACAAACATTGAAAAAAAGGAATAATTGTGGCAGATATTAGGAGACACATGATAGAAAATGTAAAGCATGAAGATTAATTTCTACTAGAAAGCTCAAGCCTAAACCAAATTATGTTAAAATCAGCATATACAATTTGTAACTTCATTTCTAATTTTACCAGAAAATGTTGTGGATTGTCATAGAGACCAGAGGTAGAAACCCCAGTATTGTTACATTAAAACCACTTCTGAGAAACCTAATGGAGGACCATAGGGAGGGAAAGGGGGAAAGAGAGTTGAGGAGAGAGAGGGACACAAAACCTGAGAGACTATTGAATACCGAAAAGGAACCCAGGGTTGAAGGGGAGGGGGGGGGAAGAGGTGGTGGTGATGGAGGAGGGCACTTATGGGGAAGAGCACTGGGTGTTGTATGGAAACCAATTTGACAATAAACTATTAAAAATAATAAATAAATAAATAAATAAATAAATAAATGATACCTTAAAAAATAAAACCACTTCTAACATTTCTTCTTATTAAGAAGGAAGAAAGTTGAAGAACTCTTTAAATCCTTTGATCAGAAACTTGTGAATATAAGTAAATTGTCACATACCAGGTAATTGTTGCATTATTAGATGGATATATTCTCTATTGACAAGTTGTCAAGTACTCTTTTCAATTATCCTTTCAAAAACTTGAGTCAAGATTGTACATTTATCAGTCCACATTGGTTCTTGATATCAATTAATGACATTGGATATATCAATTATGTGTAACTGATGTGAAACCCACAGCATAATTCTGTGTTTAAAGAACGTATGTTCATAGAATATTACCAAAAATGTGGGGAGAGGATACAGAATATTATTTGTGCCTTCATTTAATATTCTCAGTAGAGATTTTCAGTGTTTCTGATGTCTCGTGTGTACAAGTAGACTAGAGAACATTCTATCTTCTTATCTTCAGTGATGTAACAGCTACAAACGTGCACTAATTTCACCTCCTGCTACAGGAAACAGATGGACACTCGGTCCTGCTGCTGCTTCTCTGGCCTGACGTTACGTCCACAACAAGGTCATGCTTCCTGTGGGTTTCTCAGATTCATGACCCTGCACCATAGGAACACAAATGCAGCCCCATTCCTACAAGACAGGGAATGTCTTCACAGAGGATTTGGGCTTAAAGATATCTAGTTGGCCCAATCAAACCTGTCTTGGGAATGTGGAGGAGTCCAAGATACTTCTTACACATCCTCCTGCATCCCTACCCCTTTACAGTTGTTAGAACTGTAAGTCAGTCTCATTGCTCTTCTAACCTTGTCAGGTTACTTCACCATGTCGAACAGGTCCTTCCTACAATAAATCATGTGCACCTCTCACTCCATTTTGGATTTTGCTTCTAGAAGAAACTAACATACCATTTTGAATATATCACTCTTGATAATCGATATCAACTGGATGAGTAATTAGGCCTTAATATTATTTTACGTGACCCAAGGAAAATTGAAGACTGCATTTAATGTATCCAATTATCCAGACACTCAGTCGTTATCGAGGTCTGGCTATATGTCATATGGACACAATTTCACATAACTCGCATAGTCTCAAAGTTGGAATGACGGTCTTGATAAAAAATTCTCAACTCTGATCTTTATGACCATCAAAGTTACCTTTAATCAGAGAAAAATTTCCAGGACTATTTTAAATTTATTCTTAATTTATATTTGTCTGTAGGGTTCACTATGATGTACAGTGAGAAGCTTGGATAGACCTGTGTCTTTTACTTGGTGACTTAACCTGAGTACCACAGTCTTGTTTAGCAGTGTCTCTTCTCTTCCAATCAGCAGTTCTCAGTAAAAATATGATACATGTTCTTTCACAGCAGGATTTCTCAACCTCAGCACTATTGATTTTTTGGACTATATGATTCTTTGTTGTAGTGACTGTTCTATGTATTATCAAATGTTTAACAGCATCCTTGGCCTCTGCCACCACATGACAAAAGCAACCCTGCAGTTGTGACAATCGAAAATGTCTGAAGATATTCCCAAATATCCCCTAAGGAGCAAAATTGTTTAGGAATCACTGCTTTTAAGAATTTTTTGGAAACCAAAAAAGAGAATGATTAAAATTAAAATCTAACAAATTGTTTACTAAGCAGTTAAATGGGATATAAAAGTGTGTGTGTATGTGTGTGTGCATCATGTATGGCTTAGGAAAATGCAAACACCTTCTCTGAAATCAAGTCAATTTTTATTTTATAGTTGATTCTGTTTTATGCTCCTTGTTCTGTGTTATTCTGTTTTGGATTTTTGAGCTGAAAATTTAATTGCTATTAGTTTGATCCCTTACTCATATCAGAAAGAAAAATCTATCAAGGGATAATTCTCCCTTTCTATTTACATTCCGTAAGATTCAGAATTTCAAAAAGAGAATTTTTAATCAACAACATTTATTTTTATGTTATTTAGCTATTTAATTAATAAGTATTTATATTGAGGGTCTTTTATGTGCCATCTCTGAAAGAGGTACTGAACCCATGAGTGAACCAAACAAAGCAAAACATCTTGCCCTTATAAAAGTTTGTATTGTACTATACTCGGAGAGTTTAAGGAGGTTCATTGTTCTCAATGTGTGCCGACTGGAACCACATCCAAATTCCAGGACATGCCTTCTTCTACACTGATGAAGTGATACAGGGAGTGGGAAAGGATGGACGCTGGATAGAAAGGTGTTAATGAAGAAGTACTTATGAACATACTGAATAGAGACACAAAAAATAATAAGGTGCACATTGAGTTCTATTTCAGAAAGTCTTCACCCATTATTTGAAAAATCAATACTAATTTCCTCTGTGGCCTTGATTAATTACCTCCCTAGCTCCTATAGCCTCTGGCTTTGCCATTTAACTATTATTTCTTACACAATTATTCATTTGCTCAGTACAGAAAGGTAGAAACCTTCCTGCATTTGGAGAATGCAGGCAAAAATCAGACATAGGTCGAAGGACTCATCCATTTCACTCCTATAGTTTTAGGACTGGCCTCAAAGTAAAGTTATCACAGCAGCACGTGCCAGTGATAATTATGGTATAAATGCTACATAAAAGGGATTTTTTCCAGTTTAATTTCAATGTTTACATTTATCAAAGAGCAACATAAGACTCTCCAAGTCACATGCATTTTACAATTCATATTTTCTTTTATCAAATGATAAAGGATTCAACATCAGACTTGTGGAATCAGCCTCAATGAACTAGAACTGTAACTGTAATATTTCACCTCATTCAGAGGAAGCTAATCTCTCTCTTTTTCATTTATATGCCCACAAATACAGTCACATAAACACACACACACACAAACTTAGTTAAAAACCAAACAAGTGATATAACGATATAATGATGTTCCCAATTTCATCCCTCCTCACTAGATAACCAACTAGCAACTTTCCATAGATAAGACATTAGTGTGAAAATCCTTGAACCTGGGGATGAGGCTGAAACCTCTGCCTTGACCACAGACACTAAGAAGACCCAGATTATAAGGGTAAGAGAAACAGTTTTGCTTTGACCACAAAGCCCTTCCTTGAAGCTAGCACAGAGCTGCACTAAGAAGGCTCCCTGGTCCTTCCAGTGCCAAAACAGAACCCAAGATAGATGTCTAGCTTTTACAGGACTTTAAGACACTTCCCAGGAGGAAACAGGATTGATTAGCCTGTAGCTAGACATGCCAAGAAAGAAGAGAGAATATGTGAATCAATAAAATTGTTAATGATAAAGGAAACATTACATTAGTGCACAAAATACAAAGAATCATAAGAGAATACAATGAAAAAATATGTGCCAGTAAATTGGATATAAAAGAAAAAACGGAAAAATTCTTGGAAACATACAACCTACCATGACTGAATGATGAAGAAACAGAAAATCTGAACAGACCAATCACAAGTAATGCAATTGAGTCAGTTATCAACTCCTCTCCCCCCTCCTCAAAATAAAGCCCAGGACCAGATGGCGTTACTGGTGATTTCTGCCGAATATTTACAGAATTAACACGAACCTTGTCAAGTGCTTTCAAAATAGGGAACACTCCCACACTTCTTCTACAGGGCCAGCATTACTCTGACACCTAAAGCCAGATAAAGACAAAATATATCAATTTCCCTGATGAACACAGACATAAAAATTCTCTGCAAAATACCAGCAAATCAAATTTAATACCATAATAAAAGGAGTACACATGATGACCAACTAGGGTTCATTCCTGGGATGCAAAGGTGGTTCAGTATATGTAAATTAATACATGTAATACACCGTATTAATAGTACAAAAGATTAAAATAGTATGATCATCACAATAAATGTAGAAAAAGCTTTTGACAAAATTTAACATACTTTCATAGTAAAAATTCTCAACAAATTGTAAGTGGATCCACATTAACATGATAAGGGCCTTTCTGACAAGCCCACAACTAACATCATATTCAATAGTAAAAATTTGAAGATCAGGAATAAATCAAGAGTTCCCATTCTAAATGTCCTCCTTCAACATAGCACTGGAAGACCCACCCAGAGATATCAGGCAAAAGAAATAAAAAACATGCAGATTGGAAAGGAAAAAGTAAACCTGTCCCTATTTGCAGAAGACATGACTATATATATATGTATATGTGTATATATATATATATATATAGTGTTTATTATATATATACATACACATATATATGTGTATACCTAAAGACTCAAAACAAAAACAAAAACAAAATCCTATTCGAACTAACAAACAATTTCAATAAATTTTCAGGGTAAAAATCAACATACTAAAACCAGTTGCATTTCTATGTACTAACAGTGTACTATCTGTAACAGAAATAAAGAGAACGATGGTATTTTCAATAGCATCAAAAACAGTACAGTATTCAGGAGTAAATTTAACCAAAGAAGTGAAAAATCTGTACACAGAAAACAGTCAAACATTGATGAAAGAAACTGAAAATACAAATAAATGGAAAAATATCCCAAGTTCATGGACTGAAAGAATCTAACCTTTCAATAATATTAATGAAATTTTACACAGAAGTAAAAAAATAGTATTGAAATTCATGTGGAGTCACAAAAGACAGAATAGCCAAGCAATCTCAAGATTGTTCTTGAAAACAAAGCTGAAAGCATCATACACACTTTGAACAACATTGCAGACAATATAACAAAGCTATAGGTTTCAAAACAGTATGGGATTGGTATTTAATAACAAACATACCTAGATCAATGGCCCAGAAATAAACTCATGCATATATAATCAACTAATAATTAGCAAAGGAGACAGATTATAAGGGTAAGAGGAACAGTTTCCACTTTGTTTTTGCTCAATGTAGTAAAAACAATTTTTTCAATAAATGGTGATGAGAAAACTGGCAAAAGGATGAATAAGAACCCCTTCATGTCACATAAATTAATTTGAAAGGGATTAAAGACTTAAATGTAATACATGCAACCATAAAAGTTCTAGGTGAAAGAAGACATTCCTTGACTTTGGTTTTGTCGATGTTTTCGATTTGACACTAAAAGCACAAACAAAAAAAGTGAAAATCAAGAAGTGAGACTATATCAATCTTAAAAACTTCTGTACATCCTGGGGGTGGGAGGGAAATCAACAGAGTGAGAAATAAATCTATAAAGCAGAAAATATTTGTAAACCATATATCTGCTAAAGAATTCATACCTAAATATATAAAGAACTTAAAGAACTCAATAACAAAAGCAAAACCCTGATTATAAGAGATATTGTTTCAAGAAGACATATAAATGGCCCCAGTTACAGGGTAGTGAGCTTACCATTATTAATTATCAGAAATATTCAAATCAAAATCACAGTGATGTATCACTTCACACATGTCAGAATGATAGTTACCAAAAACATAAGAGATAAGTGCTGGGAATGGTATAAATCAAAAGGAAGCCATGATAATTGGTGCAGCCACAATGGAAAACAATAACTTTTTAAATTTTTTTCTTAATTTAAAGATTAAAAATAGAACTACTATATGATCCAAGAATCCCACTTCTGGATATATATTGAAAGGAAATGACATCACTCTTTAGATGAGACATCTATATGAATGTTAGTTGCAGCTTTATTTACAATATTACATTATTTGTGCGTGTGTACTACATACAACGGAATATTATTCTATCAGAAGGCAGTGGGAAATCCTGCCATTGCAAAAACATGGATGAATCTTGAAGACATTATGCTAAGAGGAATATGTCAGACAGAGAAAAACAAATCTGTATGATCTCACTTATGTGTGGGATCTAAAACAAAATAAAAACAAAGACAAAACAAAACTACCCATAGAAACAGACAGCAGATGGATGGTTGCCAGGGGTGGGGTTAGGGATAGAGGGGGGAAAATTGGTTGAAAGTGATCAAAGGATACAAATTTCTAGTTATAAGTTTAATAAGTTCTGGGGATCTGGAGGCGCCTGGATGGCTCAGTTGGTTACATGTCTGACTTCATGGGTTCAAGCCCTGTGTCAGGCTCTGTGCTGACAGCTCAGAGCCTGAAGTCTGCTTCGGATTTTGTGTGTGTGTCTCTCTCTCTGCCCGTCCTCCATTTGCACTCTGTGTGTATGTCTCGCTCTCAAAAATAATAAATAAACATTTAAAAAAATAAGTTCTGGGGATCCAATATTCAACATGATGACTACAGTTAACAGTACTGCACGTAAGTTGAAAGTTGCTAAGAGAGGGCCTTGATTGTCTTCACTACATACACCCACAAAAAGTAACCATAGTTGGTAAATGTGTTAACTAACCTTATTGTAGCAATCATTTTGCAATATATATGTTTATAAAATAATCATGTAGTGCATCTTAAACGTGTAAAATGTTTTATGTCAATTATATCTCAAGAAAGTCAGACTAAAATGCTTCCTCAGCATGCCAGGGATCTACACATACAACCTAGGTCCATCATGTCCATATATATGAAAAAAATTGATAGGAGACCATAAAATACCATCACTTAGTAAACAGCATAAAAGTAAGTTCTTGATTATTTTTCATTTTTGGAAAATATTTGCTAGTGATGGCTTTGGACTGAAAATCACTACCATCCTTTCAATTGGATTTAAAACAAAGTAGAAAGTTACCAGAACATTTAATTAGTATCCTAAATTCTGAACATTTCTACCTCATACAATTCTGGCATACAACTAAAATATATTTTAAAAAAAGTTTTACACCTAAATAGTAAAATACCTGCAGCTTTTTTAAGAATTGGAAAAAGAGAAAACAAAGCAGTATGAGTTCAGAAAATAACTCTCAGAATTAAGAGGCCACAACTATAAAAACAACTCCAGTCAAATCACCAATTGATCTATATTAAAGCTCAGGCAGGTGCCTGGGTGGTTCAGTCAGTTGTGTCCAACTTTGGCTCAGGTCTGATTTCCCCATTTGTCCTGTGCTGTGCCTACAGCTCAGAGCCTGGGACCTGCTTCAGATTCTGTGTTCTTTCTCTCTCTGCTCACCCCCCTTCCCAACTCACACTTTGTATCTCTCTCTCAAATAAATAAGCTTTAAAAAAATTAAAACTCAAGGCCTTTGATCTTCAGAATTGTGAAGATCAAGTCCCATTTCTCAAAGTTCCGCTAGAACTTGTTTTGAAGAAATGTTTAAAAGGCTCTGGTGAGGTGCCATTGAGTAGTCTATGCATTTTCACCATTTCTACACAGTCATGAATATACTTATCAGATTTCCATGTTCTCTTAAAAAATATTTTCGAAATACAGTGTGAGACCCTAAAGGAACTCTTTAGTGAACCTTTATTCCACACTCGAGCTCTGTGGATCCCTGTAAGCCTACACTGTTACGGGTGGCCTTTCGCTACTAAAAAGAAAGATTTACCCCAGCAATGATCAGCAGCGGTTCCGCACTTTATTTTCAATCAGCAATTTTCCTTGAATAACTCTCACCGGACAGGCCATGATGCACAACCACTTTGAGAGATTCTGTTATGAAGACAGAGAACAGTTATTCCTCCAGGCAAAACACGCCAAAGGAGAAGGTGTAACTGTAGCAAATCCAGAGAGAGGGAAAATGTACAGTGACTCAAGTTTGATAGAAGTGGTCAGGTCATAGCTGATTAGAATATGAAATCAATAGTTGAATACGATTTCATAGTCTACTGAAACACAATAAAGTAACCAAAAGGCATATTGCCGTCAACATGAGACTAGTATATTAAATAAGGTTAATTTGACACAAGAAGCCTTTAAACTTATTTTATCAAACAGATGACATATGTCTGTCTGTATGTATGTGTCAAATATTTATTCATTTTTTGAGAGACAGGGAGAGACAGAGCATGAGCAGGGGAGGGACAGAGAGAGAGAGAGAGAGAGAGAGAGAGAGAGAGAGAGACAGAATCCAAAGTAGGCTTCAGGCCCTGAGCTGTCAGCACAGAGCCCGACGCAGGGCCAGAACTCAGAAACCATGGAGATCATGACCTGAGCCTAAGTAGGACACTTAACTGACTGAGCCACTCAGGCACCATGACATACTGCAGACTGAAAAAAAAAAAAAAAAGAATAAATAAATAACACTTGTTTATCAAAAAATCACTATGGATTAGGTATCATTCAAGAAGTAGATTTTGTAAGAAATCAAACTGCCTTTTAAAATCCTAATAAATTTAGGATTTTCAGAATGCACATTCAGGTTTATGATGAATACAACATCTCCAAAAAGAATGATCAAAGCTTTTTGATACTTAGGGCTTCTCTTAAATTTAATAAGTATTTCACCCATAGCATCGAGTCCAGGGCCACACCTAGAATGTAAATTCTTCTTGGCAATACTCATTAGTTAATTATTTACTTGATACTTCTTAAAAATATCTGCAAATAATAATTTTATTATTTAAATCTACCAAAAGTATATATTTCCTCATCAATTATACCCATTCTTGATTATTTCTATCCCAAAATCAGCTGTCACTTGTAATGCTATATCTCTTCCAAATACACTTTAAAATAAAAACCAAACATGAAAATACAAAAATAAGAGAATTAATAATTTTGGGCAATTTTATAACTTATATGATTTTAAAAGTACTTTTTTAATGTTTATTTATTTTTAAGAGAGATGGAAAGCAAACACAGGAGGGACAGAGAGAGGGAGGGACAGAATCCAAAGCAGGCTCCAGACTCTGAGCTGTTAGCACAGAGCCTGATGTGAGGCTCAAACCCACGAACTGTATGATCATGACCTGAGCCAAAGTTGGATGCTTAACCAACAGAGCCACCCAGGTGCCCCGAAAGTAAAATAGTTTTAAAACAAATAATACATCGATTAACAATTACCAAAACAAAAACACACATAGGTGCACACACGTATACACACAACCCAAAAGACAAAACTGCAGCATTAGTGGCTAACCATTTATGGAGCAAAGACAAATTATTATTTAAGTTATCAGTAATTCGTTTCTGTTGTCAGAGACAGATCCTTGACTTTACATTTAGAGCTGCAAAAACAAACAAAAAACAAGTAGTTGGCCATATATGTACCTTCTGCCTTCCTGGGTGGAAATCGAAGTTTACGTCTGGACAGACCCTTCCTCAGCTAAGAGATGGACCACTTGTAAAACTTTCAGGAGACCAAGTAGTTGTTTCCTCTGAAGGAAGTGGTGTTTCAGAGATCAATCATTCAAAGACACAACAAAGCAGCAGGCTTTAATTTGGGGATAGGAAGAATTCATTCATTTCACGTCCTGAGTTCAAGGTATGGGATCTGCACTCTGGAAAAGTTGAACCGCACTCCTGAAAAGTGAAAGCTGACCCTTGAGAAATGGCTGCCGGAAGTTGAGGGAGGCACAGAGTAAAGCCTGTAAGAAATCCTGGTAGCAAAGAACAGTGAAATCTAGTCGCCAGTGTGGGTGTGTGTGGGTGCGTTTTTATTTATTTATTTTGTGTTTTAATTTCATTTTAAGATTCCCAATTTTTTAGAAAATTATTTTTTATTTTTGTCTTTCAGTTTCAAACTGGCTTTTCTTTAGTGAATAGCATATGTGTGTGTGTGTGTGTGTGTGTGTGTGTGTGTATTTGGAGTGATGACTTTGCTTGTTATATATAATGATATATATACAAGGCCGCTGGCTGGAGAAATGGTTTTGAAAATAAAATGTAATCATCAGAGAGGCTCAGAGTAGGAGTTTCAAGCAACAGATGACAAAGAAGTCCTTAGGATGAATTTTTGGAAATATAGTTATTCCTGGGACATGAATATATAAAAATCAAGACCTTAAAGTCATCACACACAGACAACCTAAGTTATGGTTTATATTATTCAGTTTATAAAGACAAGGATGACCACTGAAGGTATGAGCACTGGACATTCAGTTTCTGGTTGTATTTTTTAAACATTTATTTATTTTTTGAGAGACAGAGAGACAGAGCATGAGCAGGGGAGAGCAGAGAGAGAGAGAGAGGGAGAGACGGAATTCAAAGCAGGCTCCAGGCTGTGAGCCTAATGCGGGGCTCGAATTCACGAACCATGAGATTATGACCTGAGTCAAAGTCAGACGCCTAACCAACTGAGTCACCCAGGCACCCCAGTTTCTGCATTGAAAAAGATGTTAATGTCGGAACAAAATGAAACTCAGACAGTTATTTGGCCCCAAAGCTCTTCTTCCACTGGCCAATATTTCCCAGAAACATAAATGACAAGGTAGACCTCATTCTTTTTGAGATTGTTCCATTATAATAGCTGCAAAGTCCACTTTGTCATATATCAGTTGTTTTATGTGATCACTATTGGATTAATTAGGAATTGTATCTCCACATGGATTAGGATCATAATGACAGAGGAAAATCTTGAAAAACATAAATCACAAATTCAAAGCTTCAGGTTTTAGTATATTTCAGTTTTCATCTGCCATACTGCCTTTGGTTTTGCTTTGCCTTGTTTTACTTTTCTTGAATTCAACCAATAAACAAAGTTCGTGACTAAAACTGTTGGTCTGGACTCACACTGGAAAGGCTGTCAGGTCAGCAAACATCAGCTTGAGATAAGACACCTTTACTTTAGACAGAACTCTTGTAACTGGATTACTATCTATATAATCACTAAAAAAATCCTCTACTGCTATGTGTTCAGGGAGGGTGGCTTAGATTCAAGTTTCTAATCCCTTTTGCTTCTCATTTTCATTGGGTGTTAAAAATCAAGGACAGACAGAGGCCAGCCTTGAAGATTCCTGGAGCAGACAGAGACCGTTTTGTCGTGCAGGCAGAGCTTAATTTAGTTTATTTTGCAAGGCTAACTTGACCTGAATCATTTCTTGTTTTTGCCCTTGGAAAGGATAAGCAAAACTTGACTTGTTTCACAAGGCTGATACGAGGTTACCACTGAAAATTGTAATATTAAAACCAATTACTGCGAAGAATACAGGATCACCACTTTCTCACTGAATAAGTTGCTTTGTAAAAGTATACCCTTTAGCCTCATTCTGTGCCCTGGTCTGAGTGCTCCTGGTTTATAAACTGTCTTTTTAGTATGTTCACAATGAGTGTTTACAAATTACTACCTTGATGATGCCTTAGTTTTACATAGTCTATTTTGAACCTTTGACATGGACTAGTGATACTTGTTATTAGCAAGTAACTGTGATGTAAAATAAGGTAACAATAGAAGCTTGGGAGTAAATCAGACATCAAGTCACCTTCCAAGGTGATAATATCTTCTATATCACCACAATAATAAATAGGTATGGTTCTGGGAAAACAAGTTATTGCTTCCATTTGGTCTCAAGGTGCATCAAACCACTGAAAAAAGGAAATTCACTTTAATGCCAGTGGGTCTAAAAAATAAAAAGCACACTCAGGAATTTGAACTAAGTAAAAATACATTTCTGGAGGACTATAAATATTCATCTAAAAATCTTTGATAAGGTTTTAATACTGTACTAAATAGCTTAATAATTTTATTAATAGAATGCCAATCATTAAGAGAAATATTGCATATATTATTTAAATTGCATCTTTAGTATGACTTTTTTGAATAATCTGCTTTTTTTCTAAATGCTTCAATGAATCAACACTTTAAATAAGAAATTTAAAAGTTATTTTTAATTAAAAATAATTATAGATTCAAGAGAAATTTCAAAAGTAGCGCAGAGAGAGCTATGTAACTAGTTGGGGGTTTTGTTTGTTTCCCAATGATATGCAACTATAGAGCAATATGAAAATCATGAAAGTGACCTTGGTACAATGTGTGTGCAGAGTGTGATTCCATTTTATCACACATGTAGATAGTAAATAATGGAGACACAGTGAAACTCTTCTTCGTGTTTCCATTCTGTAGAACACCTTACCTTCACCCCGCACTCCACCCCATCTCCTCTAATGGTTTGTTTTACATGTCAGCCTGGCTGGACCTTGAGGTGCCCAGGTATTTGGTCAAATATTACTCTGGTTGAGTCTGTGAGGGGGTTTCAAGATGAGATGAACATCTGAATGGTAGACTGGATGAAATATATTGACATCCCTTCTATGGCTGCACCTCATCTAATCCATTTTATCCATTTATTTTGAGCAAAATAAAAGACCGAGAGGAATTCTTTTTCTCTGTGTACCTGTTAACTGGGATGTTCATCTTCTTTTGGACTTCCTCTGGACTTGGATTCAGATTGGTACTAAATCATAGTTTCTCCTCAGTCTCCAGCCTGCTGACTGCAGATCTTAGATTTCTTAGCCTCCATAATTATGTGAATCAATTCCTTGTAGTAGATGTCTTTATGTAGTAGCGTATATCTCTGTATAGTACTGTATATATACATATATACATACACATGTAAATGTACGCATGCTTCCTATTGGTTACATTTCTCTAGAGGATATGCACAATATATAATATATATAAATGATATACATATTTAGTGTGTATTTCATTATATTGGCTATATTTGGTTATATTTCTCCAAAGAATTCAGATAAATACTACTCCTAACCTCTAACAATCAATATTCTGTTTTCTATCTCTATAATTTTATCATTTCAAAAATGTTGTATAAATGCAATCATATATATGTGACTTTTTTAGGTTTATATTTTTTCAATTAACATGAAGTCCTTGATATCCATTTAAGATGATGTGCATTTCTATATTCCATTCCTTTTTATTATCTTCTTTATAAAGTAAATCAGTAGAATCTTCTTTTAGATAGAAGCAAACTATCTGGAATTATCATATGATACACACACACATACATACACATAAAATGTACATATAAAAACACCATAAACTCATGTGCATGCACATTATTGGGAAGAGGGGGGGACTGCTTTGATTTCCTTTTTCCCAAAATGTTTATATTTGAACCCCTCCTCATAAAACCAGCCCTCCCTTTGCATTAAAATCATGTGGATATATGATATAAATGTTCTCATTTCTTATGAGGCTATTCTATACCCCTTTAGAATCTATCTCAAAATTTTCTTCAGGCCATTTGACCAATAGTCAATTGGAGATATGTTGGTCCTGCTAAGGAAGAAGAGGGATTATCACCCAGAGGAAATCCAGGATGTGGCTAATATATAAATTTAGAAGGTAGAAGAACTTTTATGGTACTGTGTTCTATAGTGTTTTAGGTAAGTAGGATACACCGCATGAAGTTTAATGGAGAATTGCTTAGGAGTTAACATCCTAGCAAACACCCTGAATGCAGTACTAACATGCCTATGATGGCTCCTGGAAACTTGCAAAAAATGGTGGGGTGCATTAACTGAAGTAGCAATGCCAGAGTTATAATGGCTTTGAAGGACAGTTTCAAAAATCCAGAGAAGTGGACTAAGATACTCTCTTGTTGTTTGTGTCTCACAGTATTATCTAAAGGACATTGTGTTTACCAAAACAATGGAGGATCAGTGAGAAGACACATGAACTATTGAGAAGTTTCAGAAGTGGCTTTTCTCTATAGGACTGACAATCGAAAATTCTATTGTATAAGTGGGCTCCCTGATAACAGTGGGTAGAATAGGCTTTCAAATTATTGAAAGTAAGAAATGGCATTTACCAGCAGAAGCAAGTGAATACAGAAATCACAGTAAGATAGGGATGGAGTGGAAGTCACAAGTTTTCTATCCATACACAGTGATGGGAAAGTCTAACAAAACATAGTGTTTTTTGAAACAAGATAGATGGACAGCCAACAGAATAATAAGAAAAAAATATCAAGATTGAATAATGTGGTAGATTGAAAGATACCAAAGACAGAGAGAAGGTGGAGAGGTTTTTATTCTAGAAAATAGAAGGCAATGTGATGACAATAGAAAGAAAGATTTGAAGATGGTACCCTGAGGAATTTAATGATGGGAGAAAGTCCCATGAATCTTTCTCAGCTTGTGAGTTCAGAATGGCTCCCAATAGGAGAGGGAGAAAATGGTACACATTCATGTCACCTTAGGTTGGCAGATTATTTATTATAGGGGGTGGGTTATGCCATAGATTTTTAATGCTGGGTATTTCTCACTATCAGATCTCAAATTTATTCACCAATTTTAAGGTACTAAAATAGCGTATGTAAATGCATGGCTGACAGCAAACTACTGCATATTAGCAGTAGCCTCTATTGCAGCTGCTGTGTCACGTGCGGCAGGGCACATGGTTTCTGGCAGCTAGTAAGTGGGCAATAATCTTATGAGTATATGTATTTTCATCATTATCAGGAAAGAGGACCAGAAATAGTTCTTATTAAGGTATAAGAGACAAGAGGAGGCTTTAACAAATTGTTCCAGGGCTATATCAACTTTTCACCTCTTGTTGTAATTTTATCCCAAAATATGTGGACTGTTTAAACAGTACACATGAGGGGCACCCAGGTGGCTTGGTTGGTTAAGCGTCTGACTTCGGCTCAGGTCATGATCTCATGGTTCATGGGTTCCAGCCCGCATCAGGCTCTGTGCTGACAGCTCAGAGTCTGGAGCCTGCTTCGGATTCTGGGTCTCCTTCTCTCTCTGCTCCTCTCCCACTTATGCTCTGTTTCTCTCTGTCTCAATAATAAATAAAAGCATAAAAATTAAAAGATAAACAAATGAATAAATAGTACACATGACATTGTGGCTGGCCACTGTTCACGTGGATGTTAACCAAGCTAGATGAGCCAGAAGTGGGAAAATGGGAGAACTCCATAAGAAAACATTTGCTTTCAAGTGTAAATATGTTAGACAGATCTTTAACATGGTCCCACAGTCTGCACTCCTGATATTTACACTTCCATGTAATCACCTCCTTTTTAGTGTGGGTGGGCCCTGTGACTTACTCCTACTCCATAGATTAAAGCAAAAGTGACAGAATAAACATGATGACATGTGCAAGAGTATGTTTCATATTAACGAAGATCCTGGGTGAAGAAACTAATTAGTGACAACTGAGTGGCTCATTCAGCTGAGTGTCCAACTCTTGATTTTGGCTCAGGTCATGATCTCATGGTTATGAGTTCGAGCCTCACATCAGGCTCTGCACTAATTTTTTCCCTCTCTCTCTGAAGCTTCTCAGTTTGTGCTCACTCTGTCTCTCTAAAAATAAATAAATAAACTTAAATGTAAAGAAGAAAGTTGTCAAGTTATGACCTGCATATGGAGAGGGCCATACAGTGGAATGAAGGGTGGTCTCTGGCCAATAGCCAAAGAGAAAGCATAGCTCTTGGTATAATAATATTCAAAAACTGAATACTTCCAACAACCACATGAGCTTGAAGATGACCAATCTTAGATGAGACTACATTTCCAGCCAACAGCAGATTACAGACTTGTAGAATACCCAACTGTGCAGGGCCCAGATTTCTCACCTCCAGAAATGATGAGATAATAAATGTATAATGTTTGCCCCTGTTACATTTGTGGTAAAATTGTCACAAAATAATAGATAATACAGTAGAAGACAGTCCTTCAACAATTCCAGAGCCTAACATATTGATGATGTTTTCAAGGATCCTGAAAAGGTAAAGAGATTGATAAACTTTTTCAGAAAGACTCAGTAAATACTTCAGGCTTTCAGTCCATAAGCTCTCTGTTGTAACTAGTCAGCTTTGTCATTGTAATTTCAAAGCATACACAGAAAATACACACATAAGCATGGTGGGTCTGATGCCCCATCTAAAATGAAGAACAAATGTATGCATTTCTCATTTCTCACAAGGATTTAGCACATTATTTTGTATAATTCTTCAGGTTCTGGGGAGCATCATCTTCCACACATGTGAATAATATTCAGACTGATTTACCAAGTAACATGGAAAACTTAGGCTCCCAACTCGGTGTGAGTGCTAGAGGAGAAAAGTGCAGTCCAATTCGCTGTATGGTTGGGAAAGATAGTACATGAAGTTGACGGCAAGGCCTTAAATTAAAATGTAGTCTCTTAGAACTCTGGAACAAAGCTACATCACCTGCAAAAGGAAACTATACAACATTTGAAAAGCAGTCCTTATAATGTGGGCTCTGGTACAGATGGAGCATCTGACAAGGAACAATCAAATAATTAGGCAACCACAGAATTCCGTATTAGTTAGGGTCTGTTACACCCACTAGTGCATAGGATGGATGGATAAGATGCAAGTCAGTACAATAGTGGTGTAATATCTGGAAAGGATCCTACACATCACCATTACTACTTCACCAACACTTCTACCACAACTCATAGCTATGGCTTCATAGTGGGTTCTTATGAGCAGAGGATATAAAAAAAATTAAGCTTGGATAAAAGGGAGGTTATCTGAGTATGTAAATGTAATCCAAAAATAGTTCCTGTGGTATTACAACCTCACTTAGGAGGCAATGAGACGAAAGCCTCCCAGTGTGCTGTTATGAGCAGTGCACCTGTTATCCAATATGTAGGAAAAGAGAACTGGCACATGGTAAGTGTACACCCAGGCATAAGAGCAAGTAATTGCTGATCAGCCTGGCTTGTTGGTCATGTGGCTTAAAGGACAAATAAAAAATGGGAAAGATAAAGAAAATTAAAGTTTGAAAGGAGGCACGCAGATGGACTTACATGGTCATGAGGGTAGGGCTCCTTTAACTCAAATTAACAGCCCCTGGAAAGGAATAACAATAGAAAAATCACAGAACATTTGGATAGTCATTATGACATTATTACTTGGGATCAGCCAACCTCAGTCCTCTTACAACCCAGTGGTGACAGAATAGGTGAATGGATGAACTGATCATGTGTCAGGGATGAAGGGTACATAGAGTGTAACAACATGTGTTTCCACTCACCAAGACTGCCCTAGGTGCTGTCATTGCTCCATAATCAGCCAGCTATCCTCAAAGACCAAGTCTTAGTACCTAAAATGTTCATCCTTTAAGGAGACTCACCATCCACTTGTTAAGTTTGTCACATTGAACTCTTTCAATCCTAGAAAAAGGCAGAGGATTATGTTTACTGGGACCAACTTATATTCTAGAAAAGGTTTGCTTTTTATACTCCTGGGGACTTGAGCAATTCCAATATTAGAGGAATTATAGATAGTTTAATCCACAACACAGAATTCTACATAACATTATCAAAGACTAAGGGATCCATTCAACAGCAAGGTAGAAGGTAGGGTGGTCGATTAGGTAAGTAATCAGGGAATGCCTTGTCCTGTCACATTGCATGCCATGCAGTCACCACTTGTCTGTTAGAACATTAAAATGATCTTATGTGAATGAAACTGAGATGCCAGCTTAAGAACAAGAACCTGTGTTGATTGGGCATCTTCCAGAGCAAAATATATACTCTTAGTCATGAACCAGAACTATGGAAAATCAACCATGCAATTTTCATACAATTTTTGACGAGACAGTTTTTCTTTATTTTTTTGTTTGGTTTTACACAGTTTTGCTTAGTAATTGCATTTGTAAAAATTATTACCAAATGGTCCTTTCATATGAAAATGCATGTGGTCGTATTCTTTTGTCTGCTGAAACTCAAATGTAGGGAAGAAAAATCAAATTTCAAAACCATCTTAAAAATAAACTTTAAATGATTATTTAAAATTCCTTTTAATCAGAGATATCAAATACATACATTGTATGTTTTCCTATCTTAGCATCATCTTTTAACTATTTTTCTTGGCACAAATAACAAGAGAAAGAAAATGTGTTTCTTTTATACTAAAAAGAAAACTTCAAAGTTGCTATTGATCTTTTCACATCACATCAAAATTACATTGATTGTGGACCAGACAAAATATTGGCAATCAAGAGCAAATTCAGAGTCATTTTAGAAGTGTGAGTTGGTCTAAGTCAGCAAGTGGGGAGAGTCAGGGTTTTTGAAGAGGGCTCTCTCTTGATACTTTTTTTATCGCAATTCCAGAAGACACAGTGCCTATAAATGAGCCCTAGCCCCGGGTGCACCCTTTGAAGTATCATCAGTGCCAAAGATGAAAGCCCTGATGGCACCTGCTGAAGGTAAGAGACAACCGCAGCCCTTTGCAGATTTACCCTCCAGGCTCCTCCAAGAACCCCAGCATCTCCTGTTTATCAGATGTGCCAGATGTGTTCTCACTTTTAGTGAGATGATTCTAAGCATAACCCTCTAAGAAGCATGTATTAAGTGCCTCTTGTTCTGTAAGATATGACTATTGAAATTCTAGACTTGAAATTTCACATACCTTTGTGAGATCAAGAAATTGTAGTGCATCAAAGGCCCATTACTGAAAAGATCTAAAACAACATAATACCTATGATCATTTTATAAAATATGGCGTTTACTTTGATTAATGCCAACATAGCATGTCAAAAGACCTATTATAGGGTGACCTAGCATTAATGAAGACACTATAATTAGCATATAGTATGCACTGGGCTAACTATTTACTTGTATTATCTGCTATAATTTTTATAAAAGTTTATTGGTAAATATTACAACTGAAACCAGTTCTTCAAAGACAGTAGGTCAGGAAAATGTTAGGGAAGAAGAAGGCTGTTTTATGCAAGGTTGATCGGGGTCTCCTCCCTGAGGAGGTAACATTTAAGCAGAACCTTGAATCATCTGAAGATAAAGTCTGTGCATAGGTCTTGGGGAAAATCAGGTAGAGAGACCCTGAAATGAAAACGAGTTTTCTATGTTTAAGGGCCATCAAGAAAGTACCCATGAGCAAGTGAAGAAGAGAGTGTTAGAAGCAGAAGAGAGAAGTATAAACCCCAGTCGGAGTGTGTGGTGTCTTGTTGACTGTAGCAGACAGGTATAGATTTGAGTAAGATGAGATACAAACTAGTACTGATCAATGGGCTTATTATTACATTCAATAATGGCCTTATTTAAATTATGGCAGACTGAAACCACACCGCTGTTGATCATAAAATGAAGTAAGAAATAGAAGGAAAAAAGAGATGTGATCAAAATTATACTGTCTGGATTTGTTGTAAATGTTTTAGATGCTTAATTATAGTAATAACAAACATAACAGTAATAGCAAAAACACTAAAAGGGTGGACAGAAGACATAAAGTCCACATCTACTTTAAAAAAGTCAAATTTTGTTCTCTGGTCATATCATACATAATGCAAAAAAGAAATATTCTAGACATTAAAAAAGGTATAATACAAAAGGTGAAGGTTTAGAAACAAAACAAAATGTTGAAATAGCAACTGAAGACTAGTCATGGGATAAGAGAGATAAAAGAAAATCCTTAGAGTCCTATGCATTTGAACTATGAGCTACTCAGGTTGGAAATGGGCAGAAAATCTGATATTACACATAGTTCAAGGTAAATGACTTCTAAAAGCTTGGTCCAGGCCAAGGAGGCAGACAGTAAGATTTCCCAAGTGCATAAAACTGGAAAGTGGGATCAGAGAACCAAGAAAATTCACGAACCACTCACAAAACTAGCAGTTTTCTTGTGAAATAGACTTCAGCTACATTCCTGCTTGCCATTTGCATCCTTTTCTCCTTACTTTTTATAGGCTTTCTTAAAATATTAACCTGTAGTATATAACGGATAACTGTGTCAGTTAAAAAAATGCTACATTGGTTGAAACATTCTATCATCCTAATTTTCAATGTCAAAATGTCAGGGAGGGAGTTGGGTTTCAAGTGACATTAACTCTATTATACTTGTCCCCTGATTCATGTGATATTTTATTATGGCTGGGAACTTCTCCCCTTTTTATTGACTTAGACAAAAATTTTAAGTGTTTCTAACTGGTTTGAAAGACAAAGCTTGGGGCGCCTTTGTGGCTGAGTTGGCTAAGCAGTCGACTTCAGCTCAGGCCATGATCTCATAGTTTGTGGGTTCAAGCTGAGTGTCAGGCTCTGTGCTGACCATTTGCTCAGAGCCTGGGGACTGCTTCTGATTCTGTGTCACCCTCTCTCTCTGACCGTCCCCCGATCACCCTCTGTGTCTCTCTCTCAAAAATAAATAAAAGTTAAAAAAATTTAAAAAAAGATATAGCTCAATAATAACTCAGTCTTGTATAGTCGTGGCTACCATACATAGCCTTCTACTTGATGCTTTTATTTATTTGTTTTTTGTTTGTTTGTTTATTATTTTTCAAGTTAGTAAACATACAGTGTAATCTTGGCTTCAGGAGTAGAATCCAGGGATTCATCTGTTACATATGACACCTAGTGCTCATCCTGAAAAGTGTTCTCCTTAATGCCCATTATGCATTTAACCCCCCACTTCCATCTCCAGCACCCCTCAGTTTATTCTCTGTATTTGAGTCTCTTATGGTTTGCCTCCATCTATGTTTTTATCTTATCTTTCCTTCTTTTCCCCTATGTTCATCCGTTGAGTTTCTCAAATTCCACATATGAGTGAAAATATATGATATCTGTCTTTATCTGACTACCTAACATTGGTTAACATAATACCTTCAGTTCCATATACATTGTTGCAAATGGCAAGATTTCATTCTTTTTCACTGCTGAGTAGTATTCCATTTATATATGTGCCATGGCTTCTTTATCCGCTCACCACTTGATGCTCTCTTGTACAGGAAGGAAGGTGGCCTAAGTATGTAGGACACAAACATCTCAAGCACATCGAACTTGGCTTCAGTAAAGATTTATGTATAACTGTTGGCCAAGAAAGCCAAGATCAATTTTACCAAGAAGAAGAAATCTAAATATCCTATGACACAATAGGAAACGGTGATAGAGATCACTTTGCATTCAATGTTCCAGAGGGCTTTCTTATGCTCCTTTTCTTTCTTTAAATAAATTTCTGGAATTTATGTTTGTATATTATATGAAACTTAAGAGTGTTGCTTTTTTTGAATGAATAGCCAATTGTCAAAAAAAAAAATTGAATGGCCAATGCATTGTCCTGATTAAAAATGAAATCTTTATTTTTAAAAGTTTCTATACTGTATTCAAACAGCGGATTCCAAACTACTGTTTTGTTCCAGTGATTAATTTGCATCAATACCACACTTGTTTAGTACCAATACAACTTGTTTAGTTACTGTAGTTTTGGAGCATGTTTTCATAGCCTACCAGACTCATCCCCACTAATTAATTTCTTTTTCAAGGTGGTTTTGATTTTTCTAGTCAAATTTCTCCTCTTATCAGTATCAGCGTCTTAACACGGTCTATTAAATTTCGGTTGAAGTTTTGGGTATGATTTAATTGAACACAGAGCTCCATAGGGAGCTTACAAGGTAGCATGTCTCTAGTTATAGACATGTCATATTTCTTGTATTAGTCAGCATGCTCCCCAGAAAAACAGAACCAACAGGACATGTACAGATAAAACATGAGATTTGTTTTAGGAATTGGCTCATATGGAATGGAGCCTAAGATCTTTTTTGCTCAGTCTACTAAATGCAATGCTGATTTCTTCTAGAACATGCTCACACATACACTCAGAAATAACCTTTTACCCGCTGACTGGGCATCCCTCAACCCTGAATAAAATTAACCATGACATCTCTCCCTCCCAAAAGTTGTTTTTGTCTTTGGCTAAACTTTTCCAGTCTCTTTGTATACAACTTAAACATTTCATGTTAAACATATTCCTAGAAATATCATAGATTGTTCTATGAATAAGATTTTTCTATGAAAATGCACACTTAGCTATGACTTTGGATTGGAATGCTGTAATGCTTTTGTACATTGATTTTGCATCTGATTTCTTGGCTAAACTAATTTATAAGTTCTAATAATTGTGTCCTTTTATTGTTTTTGCAGATACTACATGAAAATAGCAAGTATTTAACAAAATAGTCTGAATTAGTAAAGAGAAAATTCAATGGGAAACAAAATAGAACTGCTGTTATTAAGTTATTCTTTGGGGAACTTTTATTAACTAGTTGAGTTTTAATAAATCTCTAATTAACAAGGCATTTTGTCCCAACATCACACTTTACAAAGAAATTATATAGGGACAACCATTTGTTTACCACATGGCACTTAAGGTCACAGAGTCATACGTATACACACAGTTCATTCATTCTTCTCCACATCATTTAGCTAATGTTACCCCAGGTATTACTTTTGTATCAATTAATTACTATTATATGAAAAATATTGCAAGGAACTTAAATCTGTTATGTGAGTACACATATATCCGCCAGTGCACTATAACTTGCAATTTTTCCTACTTTCATTAAACTGTAAAGAATAAAATAGCAATTTGAGAAAAAGCAGTGAAACAAACATACTTTCAACGTCTTGTCCGCTGTGTCCATATCTATTAGCCAATGACCTCAGTGAAGATCATTACCAGTCCTCAGCGGAGATAAGTGTGTTTCTGTGGTGTAAATAATCAAACAACGGTAAAGTAAATGGACGAGGCATTTATGGTGTCCCTGAAATGGAAAATTTAGCAACTCCATATTTTGCAGCTCAATTTAATTTTTTCTAAGTATGACTTGCATTGGATTTTGTGGAGAAAGCATGCAGACATATTGGACTTCACCCTGTTTATTAGTGATTATTATTTCGATTTCCTAGATCACTTAAAAGGGCTAATTGCAACATTTTAGGGGTTTGTTGCTATTAGTAGCTCGCTTACCTATATCTTACAATTATTTATAAGGGGTAGAGAGACATTTTATTAAGATGCCTTCTTGTAACCAGTGGAGAGAGATACATAATATCATGAGGCTAGATCTGCAAAAAAGTAATAAATCTACGTGGCCTTTAAAAAAATCTTTCTCTTCAACGAGATTTCCTCTGACCTAAAAACTATAAAATTATACCAAAAACTAAATGTATTACAAATTAGCTGTTTTGTATAATGACTGTCAAATAAGTGCTTTTTTAAAGAAATCAATTATATGTTATTTAGCACAGTCAAAAAAAACCTTTTATCATTTGTCTCTGCAACACTGAGGCATGACATTGGTTGGAGGATGTCATTCTTTACAAAACTGCCTTTACCATCACCTTCCTCCTTACATGATGAGCAAGAATGCTCTGGAGGATTCTGAAAAATGTTGAGTGTTGGACCCTGACATCTTCTAGGACCTACTGCATCAGAAGGTGTGATTGACAATATGTGTTTCAACTGTCCCTACAAGGGAATCTGAGAAACTCTAAACTTTGAGAACTGTTGATTAGGTTATTAGTCACCTCTCAGAGAAACTTGTATTCCAGAGGGGAAGATACAAGCAAATGGAAACCTAGCCAAGAATGGAAGTCCAAGAATTATTTCTGAAAGACAAAAGAAAAAGGAAATCTTCCATTGTAGGTAGAATTTGTTGACTTCTTAATTCCAGTGAATAAAATAATGATCATTCATTCAGACTCTTTCCAGTGCCAAATACTCAGGGACTGCTGTCATTAATTACCAAAGAGAATTTCAGTTAACAGTTATGAGGGCTCAAAGGAATTAAGAAACGAAACGTGTTAATTGTCCAAGTTATACACCTAGACCACCAAGTTATTGTTCAAAACTCATTGCCCTCTCTCTCAAAACTATATTCCTTCTCACAAATTTCAGTCTTCTACTCAGAAGCTTATTTCTACTTACAAAGACAACTTACAAAGGCTGTTCAGAATAAGTGAGACACTTGTTTGCATATGATTCTAAGTGTTTAAGTTAAATTAGATGTCACATTTAAGCTATTTCTTTTGTTCAAAGTTTCTCATTTTCTTCTGACCATCATAAAAAAGCAAGTGTCCAAATTCCACTGTATAGTAACTGCTTACTGTAGCTCAACGTAGACTTTTCAGGAATGTCACAAACACTTTTTAAGAAACTGAAGAATTCCCAGGGATTTACCCTCATCTCTCATAAACAGTGTGGCAACCCATATAAATATCTGTTAATTAAGATTGTTCATGATCAGGCAGACCTATCTTTAGCATCAAACTATTTCTTGAATATTTTTGGCCCAGTATGTGGGACGGGAAAAGGACTCTAAGCCTCGCTGTTCTTCTATTAATATCACTATAATTTAATCAGACATTTTTTCTTTAATGATATTCCAAAGGGCCCTTGAAACTTGAACACAAGAGAGTTTTTTTTTTAATTAACTTATTTTTTAGTGGATTCTAAATTGATTCAATTGGTCTGGCCTCCATACTTCCTATACTAGCATCCTTTTTCATACCTTCTAGCTTCTCACATTGTCTCCTTTTAACTGAGTTATTAAGAGAAGGATTTTGTCTTTATAATTTTATCCTTAGCCTGACCCACGTTGGGTACAATAACTTTTGGTTGAGAGAATATTACAGAAAATGTTTTAACTCCTATTATATGATTCTTATAAAAATTGGACCTTAAGGATTTCACTATTATGCTGTCAGTATCCCTTTCTCTCTTAGGCTTAATGGATCTGAAACACTAGTATTTATTGTGTTCAGGACATTTAATCACTCATTTTTTCCTGACATCAATATGATGTAATCACTATTTCCATCCTACAAATGAAGACCCTAAGACGTTAAGTCGTTTTGTAAGCTGCTCAAGGTCATTTGGATACAAAACAGTGGAGCTATGATTTAAACTGAGCACACTGGCTGCAGACTCCATGAAGATCAAGTTCACAAAGGCGACATAAGTGTCCCGCCAATCTAGAGTTCTGTGGTTGCAAACATATTCAGAACTGCAAACTTGTTGGGTGTTTCCTTTCTTTTCTTTTCTTTTCTTTTCTTTCTTTCTCTCTTTCTCTCTCTCTTTCTTTCTTTCTTTCCTTCCTTCCTTCCTTCCTTTCTTTCTTTCCTTCCTTCCTTCCTTCCTTCCTTCCTTCCTTCCTTTCTTTCTTTCTTTCTTTCTTTCTTCTTTTTTCCTACACTTTAATATTACTTATGTGGTTGTGGAAGTAAGTATGTGAACGGTATTTTCATTGATAAAATTTTTATAGTTAAATAATTACCACATGTCTTTAAAATATTAATGCAAGTTTTTATAATCATAAGTCATATCTCCCAACTTCTAATACAATATGGATTATAAGAATTAAGTATAAATTATTATTAAAAATGATGGAATTGGAATATAGCCTTGAAACCCCAATGTGGTTTATCTCCTGTAAACCACATTAAAAAGAACGAACAGCCAAATCCATTTACAAAATACCCAACATAGTAGTTCTATTGCAGACATCTTCACAATCAATTCAGTGCAATGAGAAAAAGCCCATCAATCAATCAGCCAGACATTTAATCAAAACACGCAATGAAAAATCTATCAAAACAAGGATTTGAAAGCAGTTGAACTTTGATTATTGAACACCAATGTGCATGCGATTTGTGCACCGAGTTGCCTCTGTCAAATACAAGATGCAGCTACCTGTTTTTCCATGAACTACATTGCCCCTTAACTCAGGATGGTGTTTATATCGACCAATCAATTTTCTAAGAAGCAATTATTTTTCTCCAAAAATTTACAAATACTCAATAAGGAAAGGAGAATACAGTATAATGTATTTTTTTAATCTGTCAAAACTTGTTATGCGTAGAAAAAACTACTCCAAACTAACAAACATTAATTAAAGAGCCAACCAGACGATAAGGAAATAAAATTTTATGGACAAAATTGATTTCTGGCATGCTCACTTAACTCACATTCAGGTAACACAGTATGTACTTTCTTTTCTCAAAGTCTTACAAATTTTGCTACAAACTAGAGCAGCTGCAGAAACATCAACATTGTTGGCTTTTTTTCACGCTTACCAGACAGTTCTAAAGGTGGTTTTTGTTCTGTGTTTTAGTTATAAACTGCTTTGCTATCGATTGTCAATAAGGCTCAGACTCGTTTTTTTTCTTTTTTCTTTTACATTTTCAAACACCTGACTAAATATGACTTGGTATCTAGACTTCCTAGGCAATCACATAATTAGGAACAATTTGTATGATCTAAACTCAATTGAAAGATTATTCTCCATTGGGAAGTGAGTTTGGATTTAAGTTTTAAAATAACGAGGCGCATAAACGTGCTTCCATTGCTAAACAATTCTGTGTCATCTTTTGAAAAAGACATGAGTAACATTGTTTTCTAGCTTAATTGCATTGTGTAGTGGGAACCAAGTTTATCTTGCAAATAACTGTTTTGCAAATCCAGACACAAAAGTACACAATAAAGTGTAAATGAAATTCAGTTATACCTTTGTGAAGGAATATGAGGGTCAACTGCATTTCTGAATCTGGGTCACTAGTTTAAGCCCTGCCCACCACCACCGTATTTTGTTGAGTTCCAACTATAGCACCGCATCAAAAAGTTACTATCATCCTTTTCTTGTAGTAGAGTTTTATGGAGAGGATCTCTCATCTAAACTGGATACATGTGAACAAAGAATGTTGAGAAGTTTCTATGTGTATGTGAGTATCTTATGCCTTCAAGTAGAAACACCTTCTTTAGCTTTTGGGTTTTTGTAATTTCTTTTGGGATTTAGACAGCTTCTGACATTCAGGAGATGGGGGGCTCCGTCATGATGCTCATTCCTCAAATCTGATTCCTCATATAGTTTCCAGGGTATTTTTGAACAAAATAGAGTTAGCATAACATTGATGACCAGCCTCTTCCCTTGTTAAGGGGTTAGCCAGAAATAATGGCTCTGTTAGAATGACCCAGGGCTTCCTGAAAAGTTAAGGACCTCATTCTCAGCCCGGTCATTCCCTCACATATTTTCAAGTAGATAACACTCTTCTTATCTACCTCCGACCACAGGAATAGTTTTAAAATTTTACATGTTACTTCTTACTAAGTCTGCCAGACTACTGTTTTTTATTAGTGCCCTGAAAACACGTTAGTGAAGAGAAAGCTGTGACAGGAGAGAACACTTGCGTTACTTAAGGAGCAACCAAAGACCAGGGCTATACAAGAAGCCAATCTTTCCTGTCCACAAAAGTCATACTGCAGCTTCTGCCTTGGGTTTTATGTGCCCAGTATCCACATTTTGGCCCTGCACCCACTGATTTTTAGACTTTTGAGATGGCACGTTCTCTGCGGTTTTTTCCCCAAAAACCTCCTCAACTACCCCAATTTGGATTGTGCATCTTGATGTGCAAGAAAATGGCCCACGTGGTTCTCTATTTTGATCTGCTGCGAGGCACCGCCTCTTGGTTACTCCTTTGGCATCTAGCTCCCCAGCAAGCAGTTCTCAAATTCCTCTGGCTCTAAAATAAAGAGGCAGGATCTTCTAAGGTAGTCCATCCTTAGATGTTGCAATTACTTATTTAACAGAGTCTCTTCTCTTGAAACTCTGAAAGTTGAGATCACCTCTTTCCTGCCTTTGAACACCTAAAATAGAGTGAAAAGTAAGGAGAATGAATGAGCAAGGTTAATTCCTCATTATTCCCTGATGATTCTATTTTTATTCCAACACGTAAGCTCCCAGGGAAGGCTAAAATCATAGTTTTTAATTTATTGATGTCTTGTAAAGAGACAACAAATGTACAAGTTTAAGAAAATGTAATTTTCTCCAAG
>PJEM01006815.1:13745-105139 GCA_004023845.1 Helogale parvula | reverse complement strand
TTTTTTTTTTTTTTTTTTTTTTTTTAGAGCAAGAGAATACAAGCAGGCAAGAGGGGCAGGGGGAGAGAGAGAGAACTCAAGCAGAGCCTGACACAAGGCTCAATCCCATGATCCCGTGATCATGACATGAGTGGAAATCAAGAGTAGGACAGTCAACTAACTGAGCTACCCAGAAATTTAAAAATCAGTGGGCTGGGCTCTGGGCGAGTTGGGAGGGCAGTAGCAAACTGAGTCCCTGCCCTTAAAGACACAGCACAATAAAGAGCCACAATGAGACACAGCATAGAAGCAGCAGTTTGAAAAGTGGTTAGGGGACATGCAAGGGAGATTTGCTGACTAATCTCAGTGTGTGGGAAGGGCAGGGATCTTTGGAATACCTCTCCAAGAACGAAAGAGGTGGCAAGTCCCATTTCCCTCCCCGGCCCCCCAGCCAGGACACACAGACGCGTGCAGGAGCCCGCACAGGGTAAACACTCTACACCTAGTTTGCTAATCTCCTGCCCTGCCTCAAGGGCTTCTGCAGACCCATCCCTCCAATGCAGCCAGACTGGGAAGGAGTTTCCCAGAGGACTGCAGGTGCTCTCCTACAGCAGAGCAGCACAGACCTTGCTGCTATCCCATACCATGCCCCAAATTCTCTTAGGAACCACCCATTTGACGCACCCTTGGCGGGAGCCCATCCAAAGGGGTGCTACAAAGGTGGCAGTGTGCAAGCAGCCCCTAGTGTACCAGCACCACTGCAAAGTAACTCCAGACTCTGAGAGAGGAGAAGAAAACCACACATGCTGTGGCCCCAGCAATGGAATGGGGACAGACATGTGGTCTGACTGCAGGCCCTGCCCACCAACAAAAGCCTCGCAGGGGACAATACGGAAAGCATCCTACACTTCAGTGCTACTGCAGCTCTGACAAATGCCTCGTCTGCTTTAACTCAAACCCAAGTTGACCCTAGACTCTCCTGATAACAGAAGGACCAAATGCTAAGTGCAACAAGCAAAGAGCCACTGAAGATGACGGAACTGAAGGCATATGTGGCTCAGTCCTAACAGGAGGGTGCACACAACACACACAAGTGACACTCCTAAAATGCCAGATTCTGGTGAACAGAGAACATTGCCTACCATGTACTACAGGACCTTTTCTCCATATGAACACTACTTCCAAGAGCAGAAGACATAGCTCATTTTCCTAACACGCAGAAACAGACAAAGAGAGCTAGACAAAATGAGGAAACAGAGGAATGTGTGGCAAATGAAGAACAGAACAACAACAACAACAAAAATCACAGCAAGAGAGTGAAATGGAACAGACAACTAATATGCCTGATAGAGGACTGAAAGTAATGGTCATAAAGATACTCACTGGACTTAAGAGTAGAGGACTTCAGTCCGACCCTCAACAAAGACAAAGGAAAACAACCAATCAGAGATGGAAAAACTCAGTAAATGAAATTGAATATACACTAGAAGGAATAAATACTAGAGGAAGCAGAAGAATGGACCAGCAACCTGGAGGAAGAGTGATGGAAAGCAATCAGGAAGAACAGGAAAAGCAAAAATGTAACTAAAAATGAAAATAGACTAAGAGAACTCAGCAACACAATTAAGCATAATAACATTTGCATAACAGGGATCTTGGGGGGAGGGGGGCGAGAGAGAGAGAGAGAGAGAAACAGAAACAAACAGGGGCAAAAATTTATTTGAAGAAATAATAACTGAAAACTTCCTGAATCTGGAGAAGGCAAGAGACATCCAGATCTAGGAGACACAGAGAATCCCCAACAAAATCAACTCAAGAAGGTCCACATCAGGACACATAGCAACTAAAGAGACAAAAAAGAATTTTAACAGAAGCAAAGGAAAACAGTTACATACAAAGGAAGCCCCATAAGGCTATCAGCTGACTGACCAGCAGAAACTTTGCAGGTCAGAAGGAAATGGCATGATATACTCAAGTGTTAAAAAACAAAACAAAACAAAACACCCTACAATCCAGAATACTGTATCCAGCAAGGCTGTCATTCAGAATAGAAGGAAAGAGAAAGTTTCCCAAAAACAAAAGTTGAAGGAATTAATAAGCACTAAACCAGCCCTAGAAGAAATGTTACAGGGAACTTTTTGAGTGGAAAGGAAAAAACCATAGATAGTAGTAAGAAAAGAAGGAAGTACAAAAGCAGGAAAGTTAAGTAGATCTATAAAAATCTGTCAAGAGATTCACAAAATAAAAGGATGTAAAGTATGATACCATACACCTAAAATGTGGCTGAGAGGACAAAAAAATTAGTGCTTCTGGAATGGGTAAAAACTTAAGCCACCAATAACTTACGATATACTGCTATATGCACAAAATGTTACATATAAACTGATTACAAATCAAAAACTAGTAACAGTTATGCAAAAAGAAAGAAATCCAAGAGAAAGAAAACTAGCAAACCATGAGAAGAGTGAGAGAAAAAAGGAACAGAGAAGAACTACAAAACAACCATAAAACAAGTAACAAAATGGCAGTAAGTACACACCTATCAATAATTACTTTGAATATAAATGGACTAAATGCTACAACCAAAAGATGTAAGGTGACAGAATGAATAATAAATAATAAGACCCATCAATATGCTCCCTACATTAGACTTATTTCAGACCCAGAAGCACCTGCAGCTTAAAAGAGAAGGGATGAAAAGCATTTATCATGCAAATTGAAGGGAAAAGAAAGCTGAGGCAGGGATGTTTACACTGGACAAAATAGCTCTTAAAACAAAGACTGTAACAAGAGAAAGGAAGGACACTATATAATTATAAAGGGAACAATTCAACAAATGATATCACAATCATAAATATTTATGCACCCAACATGAAAGCACTCAAATATATAAAGCAGCTAATAAACATAAAGGAAGTAATTGATAGTAATATTGGGGGACTTCAACACCCCACTAACATCAATGGATAGACATCCAAACAGAAAATCAAAAAGGAAACAGTAGCTTTGAATAATACACTGGCCCAGACGGATCTGACCAATATATTCAAAATTTTCCATCCTAAAACAACAGGAAATACATTTTTTCCAAGTGCACATTGTAACATTCTCCAACAGACCACATATTAGGCTACAAAACAAGTCTCAAAAAATTCAAAAAGATCAAACTCATTCCATGCATCTTTTCCAATTAAACTAGAAATCAACCACAAGAAAAATTAAGAATACAAATACACAGAGGCTAAATAACATGCTACTAAACACGAACAGGTAAACAAAGAACTTAAAAAATACATGGAGACAAATGAAAATAAAAACCTAATGGTCCAAAATCATCAGGATGGAGCAAAAGCTGCTTGCTCTGAAACAGAAGTTTATAGCAATACAGGCCTATCTCAAGAAGCTAGAAAAATCTCATTTTTTAAACTTTTATTTAAATGTTTATTTATTTATTTTGAGAGAGCGAGTGATTGCAAACAAAAGAGGGACAGAGAGAGAAAGAATCCCAAGCAGGCTCCATGCTGCCAGCACATAGCCCTATGGGGGGGCTCCATCTCCGAAACTATGAGATCATGACCTGAGCTGAAATCAGGACTCAGACACTTAACCTTAACTGAGCCACCCAGCAGCCCCATGAAAAATCTCATATAAACAACTTAAGCACCTAAAGGAGCTAGGAAAAGAACAAACAATACCCAAAAACAGTAGAAGGAAGGAAATGATGAAGATTAGACAGAAATAAATGAAATAGAAAGTTAAAAAAAAACAAACAAAAATTGATACAACCAGGAGCTAGTTCTTTGAAAGGACCTACAAAATAAAGAAACCTTTAACCAGACTCATTAAAAGAGAGACAGAGAGAAAGAAAGAGAAAGAGAGAGATTACTCAAATAAAAGAAGTAACACAAAAGGAGAAATAACAACCGACACCATAGAAATACAAAAGATTATAAGAGTATTACGAAAAATTCTATTTCAGGGTGCCTAGCTGGCTCAGTTGGTAGAGGATTCAACTCTTGATCTCAGGGCTTAAGTTCAAGCCTGACATTGGGTACAGAGATTACTAAAAAATAAAAATAAATAAACTTTTTAAAAATTGCATGTCAACAAATTGGATTAGTTAGAAAAAATAGGTGAATTCCTAGAAACACATACCCTCCCAAAACTGAACAAGAAAGAAATAGAATATTTGAACAGCCAATAGCCAGTAATGAAATTGAATCAGTAATCAAAAAATTCCCAACAAAGAAAAGTTGACCAGGTGCCTTCACAGGTGAATTCTACCAAACATCTAAAGAAAAGTTAATACCTATTGTTCTCAAACTATTCCAAAAAATAAAAGAAGTTTCCAAATTCATTCTATGAGGCCAGCATCACCTGGATACCAAAACCAGAAAAAAAAGAACTACGGGCCAATATCTCTGACGAACATAGATGAAAACATCCTCACTGAAATAGTAACAAATCAGGGGTGGCAGAATAGCTCAGTTAGGTACCCATCCAACTTCAGCTCAGGTCATGATCTCACAGTTCAGGAGTTAGACGCCATGTTGAGCTCTGTGCTGACAGCTCAGATTCGACAACCTTCTCTCTCTCTCTCCTCCTCCCTCTCCCCGCTCACACTCCCTCTCTCTCTTGCAAAATAAACATTTTAAAAAATTAAAAAATAATAAAATAAAATATTAGCAAATTGAATTGAACAATACGTTTTTAAAAAATCTTTCACCACGTTCAAATGGGACTTATTCCTGGGTTGCAAAGGTGGTTCAACACTCACAAATAGTCAACCTGATACGTCACCCCAGACAAAGGGTAAAAACTGGATGATCATTTCAATAAACGCAGAAAAAGCATGTGATGAAATACAACATCCACTGAAGTAGGTTTAGAGGGAACACAGTAAAGGCCACATATGAAAAGCTCACAGCTAACATCATACTTGATGGTGGAAAACTGAGAACTTTTCCCCTAAGAGCAGGAAAACTACAAAGATGTCCTTTCTCACCACTTTCATTCAACATAGTACTGGAAGGCCTAGTCACCTTAATCAGAGGAGCGGAGAGGAGAGGAAAAGGGGAAGGGAGAAAGGGAGAAAGGAAGAAAGAAAAGGCATCCAAGTGAGTAAGGAAAGAAAACTTTCATTATTTGAAAAAGATAGGATACTATATATAGAAAACTCAAAAGACTCCACCGAAAAACTACTAAACAAATGAATTCAGTAAGGTTGCAGAATATAAAATCAATATACATAAACCTATTACATTTCTATACACTAATAAAGAATTAGAAGAAAGAGAAATTAAGGAAACTGTCTCATTTACAACTGCACCAAAAACACCTAAGAATAAACTTAACCAAGGAGATGAAAACCCTATACTCTGAAAACAACAAAACACTGATGAAAGTAACTGAAGATAACACAACAAATGGATATATGTTCCTGCTCAAGGACTGGGAGAACAAATGCTAATATCCATACAACTCAAAGCAACCTACAGATTTAATGCAATCTCTATCAAAATACCAGTAGCATCTTTCACAGAAACAGAACAAATAATCCTAAAATTTGTATGGAACCACAAGAGATTCTGAATAGTCAAAGTAATCTTGAAAGAAAAGTATGAAAATTGAGGTATCACAATTCCAGATTTCAATTTATACTACAAAGCTGTAGTAATCCAAACTGTATGGTACTGGCACAAAAACAGATATATAAATCAATGGAACAAAGAGTTCTGAAATATACCCATAATTATATGGTCAATTAATCTACAACAAAAAAGACAAGAAGATGCCATGGGAAAAAGTCTCTTCAATAAGTGATGCTAGGAATGCTTGAACAACTAGTGCAAAAGAATGACACTAGACAATTTTCTTACACCACACACAAAAATTTAGGAGACAGGACAGGGAGTAATTTCTCTGACATCAGCTGTAGCAACATTTTTCTAGATAGGTCCCCTGAGGCAAGGGAAACAAATGTAAAAATAAATGGTCCACCTTATATCAAAAGAAAATGCTTATGCACAGCAGAGGAAACAACAACAACAAACCTACTGAAAGGGAAAAGATATTTGCAAATGATATATCCAATAAAGGGTTAATGTCCAAAGATATATAAAGATCTTAAAACTTAACGTCAAAAAAAAAAAAAACCCCACATGATCAATTAAAATGGGCAGAACACGTGAACAGACTTTCTCTAAAGATGATATACAGATGGCCAACAGACACATGAAAAGATGCTTAACATCACTCATCATCAGGGATATGCAAATGAAAACTACAGTGAGAATTACCTCCCACCTGTCAGAATGGCTAGACTCAAGTCATCAAGGGGTGTTTGGCTGGCTCAGTCAGTAGAGCACACTACTCTTGATCACAGAGTTAGGGTTTGAGCCCCACATTAGGTGTAGAAATTACTTACAAACAAGATCTTAAGAGGGGCACATGGGTGGCTCACCCAGTTAAGTGTCCAATTCTTCATTTTGGCTTAGATCATGGCCTCACGGTTCCTGGGTTCAAGCTCCACATCGGGCTCTGTGCTACGGGTGCGGACCCTGCTTGAGATTCTCTCTCTCCCTCTCTGCCACTCCCCTTTCAAATGCTTGCTCACGCATGTGCACACGCCCTCTCTCAAAATAAATAAGTAAAATTTTAAATAAGATCTTAAGAAGAAAAAAGACAAGAAATAAGTTTTAGGGAGGATGTAGAGAACAAAGAACCCTCACTCACTGCTGATGGAAATGCAAACTGGTGCAGCCACTGTGGAAAACATTACGGAGGTTCCTCAAAATATTAAAAATAGAATTACTACATGAATTAAAAATAATTCCACTACTGGATATTTACCCCAAAAATACAAAAACATTAATTTGAAAGGATATATGCAATGCTATGTTTACTACAGCATTATTGATGATACTCAAATTATGGAAGCAGCCAAAGTGTCTACTGATAGATGAATGGGTAAAGATGATGTGGTATGTACACACACACACACACACACACAATGGAATATTACTGAGCCATTAAAAATGAAATCTTCCTATTTGTAACAATATGGATGGATCTAGAGGGTATGATCCTAAGTGAATTAAGTCGCAAAACAAATACCATGGTTTCACTCATGTTGAATTTAAGGAAACAAATGAAGAAAAAAACAGCCTCTTAAATATAGTGAATGAACTGATGGCTATTAGATGGGAGGTGGATGAAACAATGGGTGAAACTGGTCAAGGGAATTAAGACTACACTACTGTAGTCTTAATATAATGTTCAGAATTGTTGGATCACTACATATGCACCTAAAACTAACATAACACTCTACGTTAATTATACTGGAATACTGAAAAATAATAAATACTACATTTATGAAGGTAAGCCAGGTTTTCAAATATTTTTATGTATGCTTTTAATTTTTAATGTTTTATTTATTTTTGAGACAGAGAGAGACAGAGCATGAGAGGGGGAGGGGCAGAGAGATGGGGAGACACAGAATCTGAAGCAGGCTCCAGGCCCTGAGCTGTCAGCACAGAGCCTGACGTGGGGCTCAAACCCACGAATGTGAGATCATGACCTGAGCCAAAGTCGGATGCCCACCCGACTGAGCCACCCAGGCTCCCCTATGTATGCTTTTTCAAGAAGACTACAGAACTTCTAAACCTATTTAAATAGATGCTTTGGAAAAAAAAATCCAGTTAAGTACTTTTTCCTACCATCAGGCATTAACTATACTGAAACAATGGTCTTTTTCAAATTATCCCGTTTAAATTCGTCAGAATTACTAAAATATACAAAAAATATATACACTCAAAATATTTCAATGTGTTTTGGTCTTGAATTAAAATTTTAATATCACTGAAAGGTCAAAGTTCCTGTTAACAAAATTGAGAAGATCTTGGGATACTCTTTTCCAATATACAAAGGAAAAATTCCACAAGTTACTTTCCACAGATTAAAAGTTGGAAGAGCACCTGGGTACCTCAGTTAGTTAAACACCCTACTCTTAATTTTGGCTCCGGTAATGACCTCACGGTTCAGGAGATCAAGCCCCACTTGCAGCTCTGCACTAACAAGTATGGAGCCTGGCTGGGAGTCTCTCTCCCCCTCTCTCTGTCCCTCTGCCAAACACACACACATGGGGCGCCTGGGTGGCTCAGTGGGTTAAAAGGCCGACTTCCATTCAGGTCATGATCTCACGGTTCGTGGGTTGGAGCCACATGTCAGGCTCTGTGCTGACAGCTAGCTCAGAGCCTGGAGACAGTCTTCAGATTCTGTGTCTCCCTCTCTCTGACCCTCCCCTGCTCATACTGTCTCTCTCTAAAATAAATAAAACATTAAAAAATTCAAACACACATGCATTTGCCTGCACATCTGCACGTGCACTCTCTCTCAAAATAAATTTTAAAATTCCAACTTTTTTTTTTAATGTTTAGGTTAAATAGCAAGTACCTAAGCACGTGTCAACAAAGTAATTCATACATGAAGATCCTGATATAAATCCTTTTTTCCCGTTCAAATGTAATTTTCATATTGCTGCTAAATAAAGTCATAGTCCTTCCTGACTGGAATGACTGGTTTACCTTGAACTCCAGGGGGTTTAAAATAGCAGTCTTTTAAGCAGCTTTGACAGGTTTTGACAATTTAACCTCCTGAGCTCACAGCACCCAAGGGAAGGTCTTGGTTGCAAGTTTTATTTTTGATGCAGCTGACCATTAACACTGACTCCATAGATAATGGATTTCAGTAACAACCACCCACAGGTTAACATTCTGAACAGTACCTGTAATATTGCTTTAATTAAGTTAATACATGAAGGTCACAGTTTGGTACAAAGTTTTATTAAATTTGGCATTGCTTACAGAAAAGAAACAGTGTATGCTCATCTGTATAGTAACTCTAGAAATTTGCCTATAGATATAATCCAGTTTGCTCATGGATTTGTGCTATATTTCAATTTATTTTCTAAAAGGAATTCAATTTATTAGTTGCATTTCCCCCAAAACATGTATGTTCCCAGCATTTCTAAATAATAGTTTCATGACAGAAGGCTCTAACCACGCTGGGCACAGAATGGATCTACCTGGCACAAAGAGACCACCCACTAGAGCAAAGGAAATTTCTACCACCACCACGCCCACCCCCTGATTTTGGAGCATTTTGATGGTGGAAAAGATTAATGCTTTGATTTCTCTGTAGCTTCATATCTTAAATATTAATATATTTCTCAACTATTGGAATTATTTTTCATCTTGAAAAGATAATTTTTTTTAACCCAAACTTTTTATGCAGTAGAAGCCAGGGTATTTAAGCGAATATATGAAAGGGCAAAGTAAACAAGTTTTTAAATGAATCTGAAATTAAGGGTTAACTCTAAAGTGTTCAAAAAAAAAAAAAAAGACACTCTAATACCGAAATCACAGTCAGCAGGGTTGGTTCATTTTTCTATTTTTATATATATTATGGTATTAGGATAATTTGAGGGTATTTTGTTGAAAAGCAAAGAATGGTGGCTGAATTTATACATATTGAGTTCAGCAATAATTGTATTTTTTAAATACACAACCTGACAGGCACTATGGTAAATGATAATGAATCAGCATGGGAGCCATTTAATACACTTCTTGATTAACTCATTGCCCGTCCAGTTCGCACACAGACATGCTTACATGTCATAATCGTCATAATTCCCATCATCCCCGCTGCCAGCACTCAGGCTCCTTGATTAGTGCACAACTCCCAGACGCGCCGTGGCTAATGCAACATCACTCTCTTCAGCCTCCTGCTACTATTCTGCAGGACCTCCAATTAAATATAATGTCCCTGATGAGCCACATTAACGTGAACAAATCCCTACCAGGAATCCTAACCTATTCCATTTTACCCAAAAATAGAGAGAAAGTAATTTAGCCAAGCCAAAGATAATCAAAACATTTTAAATTGACACAGTATAATGTTCCTGAAAATGTTTTTCCAAGGACAATAAAAGCAAAAAGAGAAGAAATGTCTGAGCATTTCATATACTTTCCTCTCCCGATTAGTTTTTCACTGTTAAGTCTAGTGTTTTAAATTTGCATAGATTGATACATTGTATTCTTAATCCAAAAAGATTACTGTTTGTTTTTACAAGAAAAGTGAGCAATAATGAATTTTAAAGCAAGTATGCCATTTAAAAACCTTTTTTAAAAAACCTAATTACCAGAACCCCAAGGTCCAAAAATCACATTAATGAAACGAATTCCTCCTTTCTCATTGAATATTGTATTGCAATTACTGTCAGAGGCTCTTCTGTGCAACTTTATCTTGCTGATAAGAAAACTTCATGATGAACAATGACAATTAGTATTTTCCCCAAAAATAAATTAAGAAACCCACAGATTTTCTAAATCTTGCATTTTCTAAATGCAATCTAAATAACCGGCAATGTTTCTGAATGAAATAAGACCAAATGGGAAACATGGACCCTCATGACCATCATCTTAAAATATTCCGTACTCGTACAAGCAATTTAAGAAAATATTATTTAAACATACCATCTCAACTACACACACAAACAATAAATGGTCACCTGAATTAAGTTATCACCCAAAAGTTTTACAAACCTGCCCTGACATGTTTATTCCAATTTGAGGATCAAAGACTACATGGACTGTAAAGTAGTCCTTAATGGATTGTGAAATATATTTTAACTCAAGAACTCTTTTAACTCCTTTCCAAATAAGAAAAGGTTGTCAGTTAAGCATCTGACTTCAGTTCAGGTCATGATCTCACCCTTGGTGGGTTCGAGCCCTGTGTCAGGCTCTGTGCTGACAGCTCAGAGCCTAGAGCCTGCTTCAGATTCTGTGTCTCCCTCTCTCTGCCCTTCTGTTCGCACTGAGTGTGTGTGTGTGTCTCTCTCTCTCAAAAATAAACAAACATTTAAGGGGGGGGGCAACTGGGTGGCTCAGTCAGTTAAACCAAATAATAAAAGGTTGAAAAATATCCTAAAAACTAAACGATATAAAAGAAAAGGTTAATGCATGAAGTTTTTTCCTTTAAACTGCTTTCATCTCCATACATCTAAAACTAAAGACATTCTAACAAAGATAATAAATATATAAAGATATACATAAAAATAAACCGTATATTCTAACAACCCCATAAAATTTTTATAATGTTTTCCCCGAGGTCTTTTATACCTTAGCCTACATTAATGTATTCCTTCTTCATTTACCTGATCATTACCCTCCAGTTTGTTCAGCTGGAACCAACATACACTAATTACACAGACATCACGAAGTCTTATTTGTCCTTAGTTCCTCCCCAGACAGCAGGGAAATATTATCAAGGGTAGGCATGCTAAGTGATGATTCCCCTTACTTTACTGTCAATCATCCCAGACTGCTCATAGGAAACCCCGCTCAATCTCATTACTGAATCCTAAGGGTAAGACTACAATACTCATCAGGAATCCTACTTCAAACAGCAGGCTGCCTGACCAAGAATTAAGTCATAATGACGACTTTCCTGATTTTAAGTTTGAGTTTTGAAGTAGTAAATATTAGGCATTTCTCATTTAAATCCAACATTATTGAACACAAAGCAACAAAATACTGACACATTCAATTTAGGAGTCTAGAGAGAAAATATAGTGAACGGTTACAGCACAGAATCATTTAATCCATTTTAAGAAAAATCAACATCTTAACCTCAGAGGTTTGATACAAATATAACAAGATTTTGCTATTTCTTATGGGAAAGCACACAAGTCTTCTTCAAACAAAGTCATAAAAGTAAATAGTTATCTAACATGCATTTTGAGTACAACCTCTTTGTTTGCAAATTCTTTATTCCCACTATTCACCAAACTAACCAAGTAGGATCCACCTTCTCATCTAGAAAAGTCCTAGTCACTAAATCCAAACATTTCTCATCTTTTACATTTCTTAACTTCTCTGGGAATACCTAAAATTACAGATTAGTGGCATAAAACCCTAGAATTTACCTCTCTTGCCTTCTAAGTCAATATTCATAGTAACAAAGTCCTCTTCAACAAATCAAAAAATTCTCCTGTATCAGCCCTCTGCCTAAAATCTAATGAATTTACTCCACAGAACTGTCTCTTCTTGCTCCAAAATTTTATGGCATGGTTCTAGTTATTTCTGCATGAAAAGGTCCCCTCTTCAATTATCCAGACCTTTAGGCCATTCTGCAAAGTTACTTCTTTATCATTACACCCCACCCAATTACATTGTACTACAATTTAATACAGGAACACCTGGGTGGCTCAATTGGTTGAGCATCCACCTTCGGCTCAGGCCATGATCTCACAGTTTGTGAGTTCGAGCCCCACGTCAGGTCCTGCGCTGACAGCTGGGAGCCTGGAGCCTGCTTCAGATTCTGTGCCTCCTCCTCTCCCTGTCCCTCCCCAACTCATGCTCTGTCTCTTTCTAAAAAATATTTTTTTTTATTTAAAAAAATAATTTAATAGAAAAATGTAAACTTTCAAATTACTGGCATTTATACTATTCAATTTCCATATACAAAAATAAGTCCTCATATAAGTCCTACAAATTTCGTATCAAGTACTTTACCTTTACTACTGTTTCTATGAGGCTATATTTTTTCAGTTGTATTTTTTTACGTTTATCTTTGAAAGAGAATGCACATCTGGAGGAAAAGCAGAAAGAGAGGGGGACAGAAGAAAGATCAAAAAGCAGTCTGCCTCTTTGACAGCAGAGAGTCCGACGCAGGGCTTGAACTCATGAACTGTGAGGCCATGCCCTGAATAGAAGTTGGACGCTTACCTGACTGAGCCACCCAGGTACCCCAGTTGTATTTTCTACCTTGTTGATATATACAGGAAAGATATAGATTTATTTTTTAACAACCACAGAGATGGCTTTTTACTGTTTCTAAAGAGTTATTCAGTTAACTATGTAACTAGAAACTCAGTACAATCTTACTATCCCTGACTTACCTGTCTACCATTTTTACATTTGTCTAACCGCATTACCTAACACTTTTAGAATGCCATCTAAATAACAGTAGTGAGAGGAAATTTATCAGCCTTCATCCTGAATTTCATGAGAATGCTTCCTATGAGGTATAAGCTTCTTATTATGGGAAGGCAGCATGTATTTAATCCTTTTTTACTAAGGATTTTACAAAGACAGTTAATTTCTTTTAAATGACATTTAGGCTTTTATCAGGATGATCATCTAGTTTTCCTCTTTAACTTATTAATATATTAATACTCTCTAATTTTGAACCATACCAAAAGGTCATGAATATACTCCATGTGGTTGTACCATATTACTTAAATAAATTATTCTATTTCCTATTAGTATTCTTCTATTAATATATGACAGTCATTGGTTTATTTTTTGCTTACCATCTTTGCCTAGATTTTTTTTTTTTATTTATTTTTGAGAGACAGAGAAAGACACCGTGAGCAGGGGAGGGTCAGAGAAAGAGGGAAAGACAGAATCTGAAACAGGCTCCAGGCTCTGAGCTAGCAGGCAGCATAGAGCCTGATGTGGGGCCCGAACCCATGAATCGTGAGATCATGACCTGAGCCGGAGCCGGACGCTTAACTGACTAAGCCACCCAGGCGCCTGTTTGCCTAGATTTTGACTGCTGAGTTATTATGCTGGCTTCATAAAAAATAAATATTTTTTTAAAAAGGAAATCTATTTTCAAATTCTACAGCAATTTAATGTCAAAATTTCTTGTTTACTGAAAACTGCAAAGAATTCTTCTGAGAATCTCTACACCAAACACCCTACTTCACTCCTCTTATACCAGCCTACAGCTCCTTAGTCAATGATCCCTTACCTTATTCAGGCTCTTTCATGCACAGATTTACAGATCTATAACTACTTGTCACAATTTTGTCTTCTGAGCAAAACAAAATAAATACTTAACATTTTTAAGAAGCTTTTTAAAAGCATGTTAAACCCTACTTTCAATAATGGATAGAAGATCAACAAAGAAACAGAAGACTTGAATATCCCTATGAACCAACCTCTCCTAAAAGGTATCTAGAGAACCACAAAACAGCAAAATAGACATTTTTCTTAGGTTCACATGGAACTCAAGGACAGAGTATATGGTTTGGCATAAAACAAACGCCAACAAATTTTAAAAGACAGAAATAGAAAGCATGTTGTCTAACCAAAATGGAAGGTAACTACAAACATGTAACAAAAACAAACTTGGGAAGCTCACAAATGAAGAGTAACTAGACAACACACTCCTAAATAATAAGTAGGTGAAAAAAGGAATCACAAAGGAAATCAGAAGAGTTTCAGAAATGAAAACGAAGAACATACCAAAACATATGGGGTGCAGCTAAACAGAAAAGATGTTATACAGCTCAACACCTATATTAAAAAAAAGAAAAAAAGACTTCAAGACAACAACCTAATCTTCTGCCTTATACTATTTTTTTTTAAAAAGCAAACTAGGGGCACCTGGGTAGCTTAGTCAGTTAAGCGTCTAACTCTGAATCTCCACTCAGGTCTTAAATTTAAGCTCTGCATTAGGCTCCATGCTAGGTGTGAAACCTACTTATAAAAATGAGCAAAATAAACCCAGAACAAGCAAGATAAAGGAAATAAAGACTAAATACAAATGAGGGAGAGAATTTTTAAAAAGAGAAATCAATCAGATCAAAGTCGGCTCTTTGAAAAGACCGGTAGAGTTGAAAACCTTTAGCAAAAGTGACCAAAGAAAAAAGACTCTCAAAAGCCTAAAATAAAAAATGAGAGAAATCACTACCAATCTTACAGAAAATAAGAAAGTACTGTAATCATATATCAATAAACTAGATAAATCAGATGAAATGGACAAATTCCTAGAAAGAAAAAACTATAGACACTGACTCAAAAAGAAACAAAATCTGAATAAACATTTAACAAGAGATTGAATAATCAAAAAACTACCCATAGACAGATGCCTGGCTGGCTCAGTTGATAGAGTATCCAACTCTTGAGCTCAGGATTGTGAGTTCAAGCCCCACATTGGGTATAGAGATTACTTAAAACCAAATCTTTGGGGGACCTGGCTGGCTCAGTTGGTTAAATGTCCCCAACTCTTTGATTTCAGCTCAACTCATGATCTCACAGGCCCATGAGATCAAGCCCTATGTTGGGCTCCATGCTGTGCATGGAGCCTGCCTGGAAATCTCTCTCAAAAAAAAAAAATAATAATAATAATAATAATAATAATAATAATAATTAAAAAATTTAAAAACTACCCACAGAGAAAAGCCCAGACCCAGATGGCTTCACTGGTGAATCCTACCAAACATTTAAGGAATAATTAATGCCAACTCTTCACAGACTCTTCCAAAACAAGAGAAGATGAAAGAACAGTTTCTAACTTACAATATGAGACCAAGATCACTCTGATACCAAAACAAAGCCATCACAAGAAAATACAGACCCACAGCTCTTGTAAGGACAGATGAAAAATTCTCAACAAGCACTAATAAAATGAATCCAGCAATATATATAAAAAACTATACACCATGACCAAGTGTGATATATCCCAGGAACGCAAGGCTGGTTTAATATCCAAAAATTAATGGAATATACCACATAAGCAAAATAATGGACAAACACCACATCATCTCAATCAACACAGAAAAAGCATTTGAAATAATCCAATATCAAATCACAAAAAAGCATTAAAAAATCTAGAAATACCAGGGCACCTCCTCAACCTGATAATGGGAATTTATGAAAACTCCAGAGCCTAAATTAAGCTTAATTGTGAAAGAACTGAGCGCGTTCTGCCAAAGATGAGGAACCAAATAAAATGCTTGCTCTCACTACTTCTCTTAAATATCACTCTGAAAGTTAAAGCCAAGGAAATTAAGCAAGAATATGAAATAAAAAACTTCCAGATTGAAATGAAAGAAGTCTATCTCTACTTGCACATGGTCTTCTAGAGAGAATCTTAAGAATCTGTTTTATATGTATATATTATATATATGTAATATATATGTGAATATATTACATATATATAATATATGAATAATCAAATTCAGTAAGGTTGCAGGACAAATGATCACATACAAAAGTTGATTATATTTCTATAAACTTGCAATTAATAAAAATTGAAATTTATAAAATTACAATCCCAATATAAAAATTACTAAAATACTTACTATTAAATATAACAAAGTTAAGTGCAAAACTTACACTCCAAAAACTATAAAATACTGCTGAAATTAAAGTGGCCGCAGTAACTGGAACAACAGCAAATGGAATAGCCACGTCCACGGACAGGAGGAATTGAGACTGGTGAGATCATAATACACCCCATCTACAGCTGTATCTACAGATACAACACGATTCCTATCAAAATTCCAGCAGGATTCAGTCTTCCACTAGGACAATCTTCCCTTCATAAACCATTCTCCAAAAAATCTTTCCAAAGCCTAATAAGGACCTGGAGAACACATAAAAGAAAATTCATGACTTGGTAAGAGGCCTAACTCACACTTGCCTCTCCTGCCCTGACCATTTCCCACTGCTTGTGAACTCTAGCCTCATCCCCTGGACACAGCTGCAGAAATCCCAACGGTATATGTGAACTGCCATCCTGGTGATGATTTTTATACTGCTCTAGATGAGCCTTCACTTGTCAAAAAGAGTAGGGCAACATCCTCAACAAATAGGATGTCCTACTATTTTAAGACTACCCAAGAACAAGCCCACTAAATAATCTGCAAAGCCGCCCTACAAGCACCTCAAATCCTTGATTAAATTTAACAAACATCTTTTAAATGAACAGCCTGGCTTACAAGAAAGAAACTACAGGTAATCCCAGGGATCAAAATCAAAAAGGATACTGAAAGCCAGACAGTATCCACCAGAGCCAATATTCCAGCTAATCATGGAGAGTGGGAAGTGGGATCTCAAGAATCTAAAGAATTGAGGTTGGTGAACACATGGAAATTTGGGGAAACTGGTGTGCACTGAGAAGGTATGCAGGCTTCCTGCTCTTTCCCCATCCCTTGCTTTACTCGGGTCTTCCAACTGGCTGTTTCTGATCTATATCCATTTATAGTAAACTGGTAATCTAGGAAGAAGAAAAAAAAAGGGAGAGAGAGAATCTGAAGAACTGAGTTAATGCTCAGAGACAGGAGTTGAAAAATTAGAAGAAAAACTCCCTACATAAGGCCAGGCTGTTCGAAGATTACATCCTCAGTGCAAAGGAGGAAAATTGTCCATCTAGTAAGTACAAGGAAGACAAATATTTAAAATTATCTGTAGTTCAAAGTAAAAAGTCTCCTCTGTAAATTAGAAACCATGCGTCTATTCAAGAGAGGGAGGGATATATGTCATTTCATAAAAATTAGTCCCAGAACAAGGAAACCTTAGAGAGCCTGGCAAGAACAGCACCCACCCAACAGGGTCATATCTGCAACCCAAACCATGCTGGGATTCAACAGTAAAGACACCAGATAGGAGGTCACAAGCCAAAATCCACATACATGAAAAGCTCATCCATTGTGTAAAAAGTCAGAAATAGACACTTAAGACCTGGAATAATACAGCAGTATGATAGAAGCTTTAAAATAAGTAGTTAAAGGGCTACCTGGGTGACTTAGCCAGTTAATTGCCCAACTCCTGGTTTTGGCCCTGCTCATGATATCACGGTTCCTGGGTTCAAGCCCCACACTGGGCTCTATGATCCACAGTGTGGAGTCTGCTTAGGATTCTCTCTCTCCCTCTTTCTCTCTCTCTGCCTCTCTCCAGCTCACACATACGTGTGCATGCTCTCTCTCAAAATAAATAAATTCTAAAAATATAAGTAGTTAAAAATGAATAAGACATGAAAGGGGACTCAAATATATAAGGAAAAAATACCAAAAAAAAAAAAAAAGTAGATTCAAAATGGAATAGACTTGACAGATTTCTCAACAGCACAAGACAAATGCAACCAAAGTAATTATTGTGTCAGATAATTTTTATCAATGGATGCAAATAGATGAGAGGTTGTTGGCGGACAAGTATTCACACAGATTCAAAGACTCACCCCCAAAAATTCATCTCAAAAGACGGGAAAAAATGCACCATTACCTCAACGAAGTAATCAAACAGCATAACCAGAACCACCCAGCATTATGAACTTCTTGATATGAGACAGTAAGATCACTTATTAAGTATTTTTTTTTAATTTTTTAACATTTATTTACTTTTGAGGGGGGGAGGGAGGGAGGGAGAAACAAGAGTGTGAGTGGGGGAGGGACAGAGAGAGAAGGAGATGCAGAATCTGAAGCAGGTTCCAGACTCTGAAGTGTCAGCACAGAGCCCAAACTCACAGTGAGATCGTGATCTGAGCCAAAGTTGAATGTTTAACCGAGTCCCCCACTTATGAAAGTGCCCCACTTATGAAGTGTTCTTATCAAAAAATATATATATATAAACTGAATCTATTTGTAAGGAAACAGATCCAGACGATCTATAAGTCAATTGGCCTGGATTCCTCAAAAACGTATCATGAAAATCAAAGAAAAGAGGAAAAGGAGGAGGACTATTTCAGATCAAGAGATTCTTTACAGAGGCATAAGAACTGAACAGAATTCACGAGCCTTGATTGAACTGTGGGTCAAAAAATATAATTAAAGACACTGGAAGGTGCCTGGGGGGCTCAGCCTGTTGAACATCTGGCTTCGGCTCAGGTCATGATCTCACGGTTCATGGGTTCAAGCCCCGCATCAGGCTCTGTGCTGACCGCTAGCTCAGAGCCTGGAGGCTGCTTCGGATTCTGTGTCTCCCTCTCTCTCCGACCCTCCCCTGCTTGCGCTGTCTCTCTCAGTCTCTCAAATAAATAAATTAAAAAAAAAAAAACATAAAGACATTGGGAGGGGCACCTGGCTGGCTCAGTAAGCAGAGCATCTTCATCTCAGGGTCATGAGTTCAAGCCCCACGTTGGGCATAAAGCTTATATTTTTAAAAAAACGATTTGGAGACAAATGGGAAAATTTGAATATAGTCTGTGTATTAGATTATACTATAGAATAACTGATAATTTTCCTAGCTTTGATAAAGTATCTATAAGAGAATATACCTTTCCTGGGAAATAAAAACTGAAGTATTTAGAGGTGAAATGCCATAATGACTGTAACTTACTTTCATCTTCCTTAGCAAAATAAAAAAAGAAGAAACATACACACAATAATATACTTATACTCACATATACGCATACAGTTATAAGCAAATGTGTCCAAATGTTAACTGGGGAGTCCAAGCAAAAGGTATGCAAGCCTTCAAAGTACTTGCTCTTCCAATTTTATGTCTGAACACTTAAGGAGATAAATGACCATTAACATGAACAGGTACTTAACATCAATATTCAACAGAGAATTTAAATTACAACAAGGTAACACACAACCACTAACAGAACAGTGGAACTCAAAAGGACTGATAAGATCAAGCACAGGCAAGGACGTGGAGCAATATGAACGTTCATACATTACTGGTGGGAGCAAAATGTGCACAACTGTGTAGAACAACTATTTGGCAGCTTCTTATAGTTATTTTTTTTTTAAGTTTATTTAGAGAGGGGGCAAAGGGGAGAAAGAGAGGGGGGGAGAGGGGAAGAGAAAGAGCAAGAGAGAATCCCAAGCAGGCTGTGTGCTGTCAGCGCAGAGCTCAACATGGAGCTCAATCTCACAAACTATGAGATCATGACCAGAGCCAAAATCGAGAGCCGGACGCTTAACCAACTTAGCCACCCTGGCGCCTGTGACAGCTTCTTACAGTTAAATACCCATCTATTAATGACCAGAGTCAGCAAAATACCACCCACTAAATCCAATCTAAGGACAGTTTTTTATAGCCTGCAAGTTAAAAATGGTTTTTACATTTCTAAAGCACTGTGAATATGTATATACACAAGGTAGCAGAACATGCAAAGGAGACCATGTGATCTGCAAAATCTAAAATGTATTTACTCCCCAGACAGAAACAAATTTACTGTTCATACAGGAAAAGGTTGCTTTGCCTCTTATCTACCCCATTACCAAGTAATTCCACTCCTAGATATTTACCCAAGAAAAATCAAAGTACATGTTCACACAAAGATTTGTACTAGATCATTAAAGAAGTCTTGTTCACAGTAGCTAAAAACTGGTGGGTCGATGGGTCTAATTTGATAAGCAAGCTCATCCTAAAATTTATATGGAAGAGCAAAAAAACAAGAATATTGAAGATAATTTTGAAAAACAGAATGGGGAAAGGAGACCAATGGAAAACTGCATAAACATCTTTAAAAGCCAATTTTTTTCCATTACACATTGTTTTTTTCTATTCTTTTTAATGTTAATTTAATTTTGAGAGAGAATGACAGAGCAAGAGAGACACACAGAATCCGAAGCAGGCTCCAGGCTCTGAGCTGTCAGCACAGAGCCCGATGCGGGGCTCAAACCCACGAACCGTGAGATCATGACCTGAGCCTCAACCGACTGAGCCATCCAGGCGCCCCATTATACATTGTTTATAAGGTAGCTCGCTTTCTCTATATGACATCACTTAATAGTTATAGTAACTGTTAGCCTTTTCCCCCCTGCCTAAGTGTCAAAAATTAGTTGTGAAAAATATTAACTTGTCATTAAAAACAATCAACTGTTGGGGTGCCTGGGTGGCTCAGTCAGTTGAGCGTTTGACTTTGGCTCAGGTCATGACCTCATGGTTCATGGGTTTCAAGCTCCGCGTCAGGCTACGTGTTACCAGCTGGGAGACTGGAGCCTGCTTCAGATTCTGTCTCTGTCTGTCTCTCTCTGCCCCTCCCCCACTCACACTCTGTCTTTCTCTCTCAAAAATAAACATTTTAAAAAATCAACTGTTGTATTTTCCTACTGCAATATTGACATTTCCATTTATGAAATTAACATAAAGCATGTTAGATTTTTTTTTACTCCAAGTTACATTTAAAATGCTCACTTCCTGGGGCGCCTGGGTGGCTCAGCAGGTTAAACTCCCAACTTCAGCTCAGGTCAGGATCTCAAGGGTCATGAGCTTGAGCCCCACGTCAAGCTCTGCGCTAAAGGCTCAGAACCTGGGGCCTACTTTGGATTCTGTGTTTCCCTCTCTCTCTGCCCTTCCCCACTCACTCTCTGTCTCCTTCTCTCTGTCTCTTTCTCAAAAATAAATATTAAAAAAAACTTTAAATGCTTGCCTCCCCAAAATAAACATTGCAATGTTAACAACACATCTGAGTACCAAGAGTTGTTCATATTACCCAATTGTAAAGCTGTTTAGATACGTTGGTAATCTTTTTGATCACACAGTAAAAAAGCAAAGTAGGGGTGCCTGGGTGGCTCAATCAGTTGAGCCTCCAACTTCGGTTCAGGTCATGATCTCACGTTTGTGGATTCAAGCCCAGAGCTCGGCTCTGTGCTGACAGCTCAGAGCATGGAGCCTGCTTCTGATTCTGTGTCTCCCCTCTCTCTGCCCCTCCCCCTCTCATGCTGTGTCTCTCTCTGTATCAAAAATAAATAAAACATTTAAGAAAAAATTTTTTGAAAAAGCAAAGTTAACTGTTAGAGGAAGTCACCCTTTTGGCTTTCTGGAGATGCAGAAAGCAAATACATTTGGTTCTAGTGCTGAGGCCTAAACTAAACTTTGAACATTCCAACTATCATTATTATCTTAAACAGTATTTTTCCAGAAAAGTACTTAGGTTACACTAAGAGGAAGTGTTGACCGAGCATGCATTGCCTCCACTCTGGGCCCTGGTAAATCTTATTCTCAATTGTGTATTGTGATCTGTGGTAGGCTCATTTCCACTTTCAGCAAAAAGTGACTACAAGTCTTGAAAATGTAAAACAACCATCTGTGCTTTAGAAGGATATGAAGGACCATCTTAAAACTCTGACCAACTCTTCTGAAACCAGTTTTTTCAAAGCCTTGAAAGTGACGGTCTACCTCTAGATCAGAGCGTTATGGATGAGTCTGGGTTGTGAGGTCTCTGGTTTCCCCACGAGAAGGTTTACGTGAGGATCCACACTCGAATAAAGACAGCCAGAAGGAAAGTGCAAAGCAGTTTGTTAAATCAGAAGCATACTCAAGGTGGGAGAGCTGGCTCCTACGTTGTTCTGGGATTGGATAGTATTGGGTCCCTCCGGGCTGGGAGGAGCTGGGACAGACAGTGGGAAGGTCTCTAATGGAGGCTGCTTCCAATCATTTGGGAAACTCCTCCCACAGGTCGGAAGAAGTTTTTGACCCTACAAGGTTTGTACCATACCATCATGGCAGCCTTTCTCTAAGGCGAGGGCTGTACCTGCAATGCAAATGCATTATAATGACGTTAGGGGTTACCCTGGGGTAGAGGTGGAAGAAGAGAGCACTTGTGCTGCACCTGTGGCTCTTTGGTCTCTAGGCCCCAAGGTCACGGAAGCCATGGGTCAGGATGTAATGCTCCTGGGCTTCTACTGTGTAGCTTATTTATCCCTGTCCTTGCCTCCAGCTCAGGTCTCTAGAATTCCCCCTAGAGGGCCTAAGACTGCCTTGGGGAGTTCCTTCCACTGCTCCTGCACAGCTTCTACCTAACAAGAACACAAAGCTAGAAAATTAAGAATGGGAAAAAGCAGTCACTCTGTTGGGGGCTACAATAGCAACATTGAAATACAAACATATATGAAAAAATATATATATAAATAATTTTGGACCATCCATGCCAACATGAGAACACAGGAGACTATGTCTTGATATGAGAAAAATAAGTGAAAGTTTACTATAAGACTTGATATAAAAAAGTATTGATAATTTAAGCCTTTTTCTCTCCCAATTTATTCATGAGTGAAAATGCCTCTTGACCTAATACACTGAAAATGAACACAAGACAAGAACAGAACATTTTAAATCTATTACTATCCTGAGGGTAACACAAAATTTTTTCCTAAGAGTTTGCTACTGATAGATGTCTTAGTTTATCAATCAAGAAACAGAGTAAAGTAATAGTTTTCTCATTATTTCATGGATATCTTGTAATAAATATAAACTACCATTGAAACTATCAGTTAAATTATTAGCAAGGAGGCCAGAAGTCAGTATTTTTTTTTAAAAACCTACATAAGTAAAATAAATTTATTTAATTTCTTTTAAGTAAAAAAGGACTATTTTAAATGTATCTGTCTCAGGGTACCTGGGTGGCTCAGTTGGTTGAATGTCCGACTTTGGCTCAGGTCATGATATCATGGTTTGTGGGTTCAAGCCCCTCGTCGGGCTCTGTGCTGACAGCTCAGAGCCTGGGGCCTGCTCCAGATTCTGTGTCTCACTCTCTCTTTGTCCCTCCCTCACTCTCTCTCTCTTACTCTCTCTCTTGCTTTCTCACTCGCTCTCTCTCAAAAAAATAATAAACATTTTACAAATCTTAATAACTAAATAAATAAAAATAAATATATCTGTCAAATAAACTAGGTAAGATAAATACTTAACCTTTATTTTCAGAATTAGAGTAGCTTGTAATGGTTTCTCTTTTTTTTTTTTTTAATAAAAGGAAGAAAGTCGCAATAAAGAATAAACAACACATTTCTAGATAAGAAATCACAAACACTGAAAATCCTTTGTATTATCTTTCTACATAATAAAAACTAACAGTACCAATTATCAAAAGTAGTAAGAAAGAAAGAAAAACAGTAACTTAAAGTACAACTACTTTCATCCCCTAAAGTTCTAACAATTTACATTCTTTTCTCATGAGATTTTTTTCAACTCCATAGTTTATTACTGCTAAAAATGCCTGCTGTGGTAAAAATCCCCAATAAAATTATGTATCATTCACTGCTTTATGTTCTTACTTTTGCTCATGTCCAATTAGTATTAGCCTATCTCATTTATCAAACTTTCAGCTGAACACGACAGAGCATTTAGGAAAGTTAAACAATTACAGCATTCCCTTAGTGATACTGGAATTCAGCTGTGGGAAAACGTGCTCTCGTAAGGCAGCATGATATAAACATCTCAATAATGTTTCCATCTTCCTCGAGCTTTGTCCAAATCTACTCGGTGACCAGCAATCAGTGAAGCAATTTTTAAACTCTAGGTTTTTAAAACCCAGGGGGAAGAAAGTTGAGAGACATATTGAAGACATTATGATGCTTCCATTTTGTTTAATACAAGGGTCAGTAATTAGGTTGTTTTTTTTTAATTGTGTATACCCTTTTCAGGCCAAGAAGGAAAAAAAACTACATCTTTTACTTTTTTTTTTTTTTTTTTAACTTACCCCAAATAAGGTCTAGATTCAGATAAAGCAAAACATACTTACAGAACTAGCATCTACATCACTGTGGATAGCAACGGTCTTAATGCCCATCTTCTTGCAAGTTTTAATAACCTATTTTAAAATATATTGTTATTAATAGGGATTCAGATTTCAAGGGATTTAACAATAAAATTCATAAAGTAAAATGGAAAAAAGATTAAAATTCTACTCACCCTACATGCAATTTCTCCTCTATTAGCAATAAGAATTTTATCAAAAGTCTGAAGAGAGAAAAAATACACATAAGAAATTGCTACTCTCACTCTGGACCCAGAAAACAAGCTTTCCCACAACACTGGACATGATCCTAACAGAAACATTACTTCCTAGAGTAGTACTAAATATCCCATGTATGTTCATCTATAATCCAGTTGCTACTAAACTCGTCTGGTAGGATGTGGCCTATAATTAGTCTGTTAAAGCATCAACTAATTTGGTTCAGTAAATCTTAAATAGAATAGGGGATATTTCCAAATTCTCTTGCCAAAAAATAATCTTCAAATAGCATTTCTGAATACTAAAAAAAACTTTTGACAGAATTGCTAGCACTTACTTGATAATGTATATTCTAAATGCAGGGAATTTATGTTAAGTTTGAGTAACCACCACACCTGAAGCAGCTGAGGCCTCGTAACAGAGTAGCTCCATTCTGGGCAGGAAACTTCCATTCCAAGCCCTGCTTTGCCACAGCAATAACCTATTTGACTTGAAGCAAATTAATCTTCACTTTCACATATAACTGACAGCATCTTAAGGGGAAACTCTTTAATACGGTTCTCTCCCTACTCTAAAATTGTACAGGCTAATCCTTTAAAGAAACACCAAGTAAGGTGGATATCTTTTAGTACACAATTATTTCTGGGTTAGTGAATTGCTAGAAGTTGAATGGAACTACAGAAGAAGTTTTAGTTATATTTCTAGAAGTTAAAGCTATATATGATCTTTAAAGTACTCATATAACTGAAAGTCATATTTTAACCCGACAGGGAATCACAGAATCTCAGAATTGGAAAAGGCTTTCAAAGTCTTGGTTTAAACTTTATGTCACACATGACTTATCCCAGCAAATTGAGACAAGCCACTGCCTAAAACTTGGTAAACGCCTCATCTGTAGGTCATTCGGAGCCTTGACCAGATGGGTCCCTAAAATATCCTCATGTCACCTCAAGCCTGAGATTACAAAATCATCAGCCATTCTATAACCAAATGGTCATTGTAAATCCCTGTTAAACACTAAGAATACACAAAGTAAAACATGTTTTATACCTCTTTTGAACTGCAATTTAAAATGTGCACTTTTATAAGTATTAAACAGATGACATCTGATAAAAGCAACACAAATACCAAGTTACACAATAAGCAACAATTATAGCAAATATAACAAACCATAACATTATAGGGATTAAGAACTTCCTCCTTATCTTTCTCCACATGGCAGAATAACATTAAGAGCCAGTCTGGAACTAAACTGCCCAGCACTACCACTTGCTCTTTCTGGGCAGGCCATCCTTCTTGAGCCTTGTTTCCTGGTATGTAAAATGACAGTAGTAATAGCACCTGCCACAAGGGGCTGTGACAATACGAATTAACACCCTTAGGGCGCCTGGGGGGCTCAGTCAGTTAAGCATCCAACTCGGCTCAGGTCTCGATCTGGCAGTCCATGGGTTTGAGCCGCACATTGGGTTCTGTGTTGACAACTCAGAGCCTGAAGCCTCTTTCAGATTCTATGTCTCTTTCTCTCTCTGCCCCACCCTTGTTTGAACTCTGTCTCTCTCTGTCTCAAAAGTAAACATTTAGGGGCGCCTGGGTGGCTCAGTTGGTTAAGCCTCCGACTTCGGCTCAGGTCAGATCTCATGTTCGTGGGTTCGAGCCCCGCGTCAGGCTCTGTGCTGACAGTTAGCTCAGAGCCTGGAGCCTGCTTCCAGTTCTGTGTCTCCTTCTCTTTCTGCCCCTCTCCCCCATGCTGTCTCTCTCAAAAATTTTAAAAAAATTTTTTAAAAAGTAAACATTTAAAAAAAAATGGAATTGACACTCTTAAAGCATTTAGAACAGTGCCTAACACATAATGTGTACTCAGAGATGTTAGCTATAGCTATGGTTATTCAACCCTTGGGGCACCCACTACACTAGGACAAATTCAGGAGTGCGAACCTATCCAACAGGGAAAAATCTGTATCTCTATCCTAGTTAGGACAGCTCACTACCTCTAGATTGGAACTCAACACATATACAGAAATATGGTATGTATACCAATATATATGTGCACCCCAACTTCTATGCTGAAGTTTTCATATTAAACCATGGATTTCATAAAAGGGAGTTTATCATAGCTAATTCATCTAGACCAGTGCCATCCAATCAAGTAACCACTAGATACATAAGGTTATGAAGCTCTTCAAATGTGGCTAATCAAACTGAGATGCCAGAAGTATAAATTATACACTTGGATTTAGAAGATATGGTATCGGGGCACTGGGGTGGCTCAGTCAGTTAAGTGTCCAACTTTGGCTCAGGTCATGATTTTGCAGTTCATGGGTTTGAGCCCAGCATTGGGTTCTGTGCTGACAGCTCAGAGCCTGGAGCTTGCTTCAGATTCTGCGTCTCCCTCTCTCTCTCTCTGCCCCTCCCTTGTTCACATTCTGTCTCTGTCTCAAAAATAAATAAACATTAAAAAAAAAATTTTAATAGATATTGTACCCAAAAAATAAAAAAATAAAAAAGTAAATATCTCATTGATACTTTTTATATTGATTATGTGCTGAAATAATACTATATACAGAATTAAAACACACTATCAAAGTTAACTTCTTCAGGTTTTTTAGGCTATCAGTTTTGCCTTCATGATACTCAACTTGAACCATCTCTTCTTAACCAAAAACTCTCCTGCCCTGTTTGAGGTCCCCATTGTCACAAATGACATTTGACCTCTAATCACCATTTCCAGGCCCTTCCTTTCTCCTATCACAAGCCTCAATCATTATCCTATATTAGGATTTTAACTGGAATTCCCTTGTCCCAAAATTTACAATACAGAAAACTGCCTTCAAAATTAATCCTATAAAGTAAATGGAAAAATAAATTAGTTTAATCAAATCTCTCAAATACCCAGAATTTAAGAAAGAATGTTATGTCAGTTATTCTGCTGACAACAAGGGAATCCCTAGAAGTTTATTCAATTTCTGGTAAAGGTACAAATACAAAATTTAAGACTCAGGTTGTGGCCCACAATGAAAAAAAGGAAGATTGAGCAGCTATAAAATGTTAGTGCAATAATTATACAGCACTAATAATATTTAATCTGTCCACTGAACACAGCATGAAGACAAAGTAAAACCATTATAACTTTGCTTTTCAGAGTATTTCTTTAAATACTTACTTTTTCATTAGAATCATATCCTGCTGAACAGAGACTACGGGACACCGTTAAGTGCTGTCTTGAGTAGTGTGAAACGGGCTACCAACAACAACAAAAAAGTGAAATAAATTACAGATCCTTCAATGGGCTTTAAAAATATTTTTTCAGAGTAATTCTTCCAGTATGCATCTACCTAAAATATTTTATCAATATATGTAGTTCTAAGCCACATGCCATAACTATGGAAGGTTAGAAGGTAAATCATAACTACAGACATATCCCTTTGTTTTTTGTTTTTTTCCCCAGACATATCCCTTTGGCACACAAGAGAAACCAAAGGCATGAGAATGATCTCCAGAAAAGTAAAATAAGAGTCAATGGTCAATTTTTAATTTACATCCAAGTTAGTTAGCATATAGTGCAACACTGATTTCAGGAGTAGATTCCCTAATGCCCCTTACCCATTTAGCCCATCCCCCCTCCCACAACCCTCCAGCAACCCTCTGTTCTCTATATTTAGGAATCTTCTTTGTTTTGTCTCCCTTCCGGTTTTTATATTATGTTCATCTGTTTTGTTCATCTCCGTTATGTTCATCTGTTTTGTATCTTAAATTCATCATATGAGTGAAGTCATATGATATTTGTCTTTCTCTGACTGATGGGTTAATCTTAATCATAGAGAACCGATGGTTACCAGAGGGGAGAGGGATTCAACAGGTGCTGGGGACTAAGGAGTGCGCTTGTGATGAGCACCAGGGATGCATGGACTATGTCGTACACCTGAAACTCTTTAAAAAAGGATCAATGGGTCAAATAAAATTTAAAGCAAGATCTGATTATGCACACTGATATGGCAGGATCATACGGTCACATACCACACAGAACTTTATAACACATAAAACAAGAGTCTTGGCCTTCAAGGAGCCTCAATTTTAATAAGGACCAGAAAGTAATCAAACAATTTTTTATTTACTGATGTCTTGAACAGGATTTCTTATTTTACTTTTTCTGGTACAGTGAAAAAGTACAGGCACAGTAAAAAAGTAATACTAATAATCAAGTTCACTTCTAATTATTATAAATGTGGAAAAAATGTTCTCTTACGGCTTTAAAACAGTAAAATCATCACTAATAAAATGTATAGTTGAGGTTTAAGAAAACAATTTACCCAGTAAGAGGCAAATGTTTTTATACCAAGATTCTTAAATAAACTCCAAGATTTCATTTTTTTAAAGCACCAAGTCCTAAATTACAAAATGTAATCTTAATACAAAAGTGACGGTAATAGAGAAGACACACTTTATAAAACAAAGCCCACACCATCAAGTAAAAGACTTGTGAATCAGGGCGCCCAGGTGGCTCAGTTCGTTAAGCATCCGACTCTCGATTTTGACTCAGGTCATGATCCCAGGGTCTTGGAATGGAGCCCCGCGATGGGCTAAGCATGGAGCTTGATTAGGATTCTGCCTCTCTCCCTCTGCCCCTCTCCCTCACTTGCGCACACACTCACTCGTGCTCTCTAGCTCTCAAATTAAAAAGGGCTAGTAAAAGACTAGAAAAGACAATGGTTACAAATTGGGAAAACACACATCATACTGTATGCCTTTTAAAGACCAAAACTCACTCTTAAATACCTTCAGACATCCCTGTAAGATCAAGAGTATTAGGCCCAATTTTAATGAGAGAACAGAGTCTCAAGAATTTTAATTTGTCCAAAGTCATTAGGCTAGGCTGCAATGGTAGCAAAATTTAAGCACAGATCTATTCAAAGCATTCTGGAGTTTATTTTGGATAATAAAAAATAATGGCACCTCCCACATGAACACCAACAGTCTATGCAAAGATACAACTTAAAGAGATTTTAAAAAAACAACAATTTACCAGGAGGGTCTCACCACTCTCTACGCCCTCAAATAAAAATTCAGTCTTCCACTGCCTTCAACAGAACAGCTATATTTAGCGGTTTCAGTCCTACATCAGACTTAATAAGATAAAGGTAATACTACTTCCCTGGAAAATCAGGGCTTGTGCTCATAGCCTCAGGACATGCAGAAAACAAACTAAGAAAACAAATTCCAAGAATAAAGAAAAATAAAAGCTCCTTGGGAATTTCTTTCTGCTGCAAGGCAGCACTAGGATATTTACACAAAGTAAATAACGTTCCAGCTTCCTATCCATTTTATATAATGTAACAACAAAATAGTTGACTTTTTACAAATTCTCCCTAATACTGTAAGGAACATAATGGTCTCTTGCGTGAACAGGTCAACATAATCCTTTTACAAGAACAAAATCATACATGTGTCTTCAATCACTAACAAAGGTTATAACTGATTCCTGATGACAAATGTGCATCTTGCAGACACAAAACACAACCTGGGATGGGCATTTTAGGTATTCTAATTAGCTTTGGAGAGTGAGAACAGCAGCGACGTTTATTTAGGTCTGGGGAAGAGAGCACTTTAAAAAGCATCCTACCACCCAGCAAAGAAATTCAAGTAGAGAAAAATCAAGAAACCTGAATTCTAACCCTAATTCAAGGACTTGAGCAAACCATCTGCTAAGAAATGAAAGTCTGGATGACTTTTCAAGGTCCCTTACAAGCATAAACCACGGTTATAAAAAAAACAAGAGCTTATTTAGTACAGGGGTATCTAACACGTTACAAGCCTCTCATGATCATGGGACGTTATGCAGTCGATCCGAAGTCAACATGTAGGCCACCAAGGTGGTGACCCAGAGCTCACTGCCAAACTACTCTCAGAGTAACTAACGAACATGCAAAGCTATGTGGTGGACCTAGAGCTAATTTCATAGATTTTAATAAATATGAATTATGCATTAAGTTTCTAGGCTAGTTCTGGGAATAAAAACCTCAGGACTCTCTTTCATTAGATGAGCCCATGAAGAATAAGCTAAATTTGCCCCAAAAGGACAGAGTTTCTATCCCCAAACCATTCGGAAATTTCAAGTGGCCAGGCTCTGACCACTGTTGGGGGCCACTGACTCAATTATATTATATTTACTTTCAGTGAAACTATTGGTAACCTAAAACTAGAATAAAAAACATTTATGCCAGGGGCTCTTGGGTGGCTCACTCGGTTAAGCGACTGACTTTGGCTCAGGTCATGATCTCATGATTTATAGTTCGAGTGCCTCATCAGGCTCTGTGCTGTCAACACAGAACCCACTTCAGATCCTCTGTCCCCCGTCAGCCCCCCCTCCAACTTCAGGAACACACGCACTCTCTCTCAAAAATAAACATTTAAAAAAAGAAAGCCTAAGCTTAAAAAACAGTCTATGCCACACAGTTAAAACGAAATCCACTCTATTATAAGTTATACCTGGCCAAAATGTGGAAGTTGTAGCACTATACTTAATCGGTCACAGTGGCACTGTGGAATCTTTTTATTACTATTTAAACTACTTGATTTTGAAGACCTAAGACTGTATTTTACTACCAGTATTAGAAAATAAAAAAAGCATACAGCTTGTACACATGTGAGTTTGTGATAATGTGGCCCAAAACGTTAAGAAACATGGATTCCCCGGGTTAGCCAAGTAACTGCAAGTACAACTGGTCCAAGCAGAACAAGAAGAGCAGAACTATAAAGAAGAAACAAGGGTCTCAACTGTTTTATAGCTGGCCTTTCTCTGTTCCTGTTCACTCCTGGGAAACCTTTATGGAAGATCAAAGTTATAAAGAATACAGGTCAAAAATCAAATCATTTTTGTAGAGATACAGATGAAATTTCTTTTTACTTTATCATTTTTTTTTCTAGTAATCTCCACACCCAACATGGCCTGAAACTCATGATCCCAAGATTAGGAGTCACAGGCTCCACCAACTGAACCAGCAAGGAGCCCCTAAGATTTTTATTATTGTTTTGAGAGAGAGATAGAGAACGAACAAGGGAGCCTAAAGGGGAGGGTCAGATGACCCTAAGCAGGCTCCAAGCCCAGTGCGGAGCCCGACATGGGGCTCTATCTCACAACCATGAGATCATGACCTGAGCCAAAAGCAAGAGTCGGACGTTTAACCAAAACGTTTCTGAGACACCAAGGCACCCCTAAAATTTCCTTTTTTTTAATACAGAGAATAGTTAGTAGAAATCTGCTAATTTGCACCTCTACCCAGAATTTTAATTACTTTTATTAAGTATATAACAAACTGACTACAAGCCCTATCCAAATTCTTTTAAGATGCTTCCTAAACCCAGAAATTATAGGGAAAAACCTGAATCAACTCCAATTATAAAGACTATTTAGCCTATCACAGACAAAAAGAGAAAGGTCAGCATACACAAAATGACTTCCCAATAACCTCTTACCATTGGTTCTCTTCTACAAGATTTCCTGTATTTTCCACACATGGAAAAGAAATACCTGCTAACAGTGTGGCACATGGCAAGTAGCAGAGCCTTCAGGGTCACAAGACCTGGGCCAGCTCTTAGGTCCACTGCTTCATAGTCATGCACCACTGAGCAAATCGTCTCTCTGGACCCCAGGTTCCTTCTAGTAAAATGCAGAGGTATCTCCTGGCTTTCCTACAGTTACTGAAAGGATCACATGAACATTTACAAACTGTAAGGCACCAACAAAATGTAAGAGATTACTAACTAAATCCAATTATACAACTGTCCCCTTCTTAAAATTGTACCAGACCCTTTGGGAGTTATCATTAGGGTAATAATAATGAAGAGCTCTGGTCCTGACTGAGATTTGCACGTTCTAGAAAGCATACAATAACTGTTAACCACAAAAAAAGGAAGCGGGGGCGGGGCGGGGGGGGGGGGGGCAAAGGCTACAGTTTACAAGCCTTCCAAGCATCACAAACAGGGAAATAAGGTTTTCTAACACAGCACCCACTTTCACATTCTGGACATGACCTCATGTGGCAGTTGAACCTGGTGAATTCAGCAGCAGTTATATCAAAAAAGAACCAATGTAAACACTAGTTTAAAACCAACAGCTAGTGCAAAAATCAAAACTACCATTATTCTTAACACATCCACAGCAGCATACAGATGGATGATACTAAAATTCGTTAACAGGTTAATTCATGATCAGGATGCATTCTGCTTCAAAGTAGCACCTATCCTCAAGACCGGGGATTAACGGACCCATAAAGCGATCTTACCAAGGAAAAAGTCAACATTAGCTAATGCTTCAGCTTCAAAATTTCCAAGAAAAGCTCCTCTCCGTGTTTCACGACAAGGAGCTGGGCAGCCTCATCTGAGTATTTACTGCAGCACTGTAACAGCCCCAGAGCGACCTGGGAACGACCTCCAAAAACACTGAAGTCAGGCTTTTTCACTTAAGCACAGCTTTTTCTTCAAAACAGATATGGGCTATTTAGTCTCTTGGACCTCACTAGCCAGCCCAATCTTCCACAGTCTCACAAGACCCTCTGTCAAAAGCAAGGCTGAATACCCGTTATTTGAGAGATAATCAAATCTCAAGGTTCTCTAGCTCTGTCTCCACAGTAGGTTAGAGCACCAGGAAACCGCATACATCAACTTTAAGCTTTCATCATCCTACCCAGCTCCCGGCCCAGGCCAGTCTTCCCACCCCACCTGTAGCGGATGCTGTTGCGGCCCATCCAGAGCCTTCTCAGCAGGCAGTGCGGCTTCCCCCGCTGTCTCGTTGGCCACTCACAGCTCACACCTGCTCCCTGGTCTGACCCATTTGCCTTAACCAGACAGCAGTTCTCCCTCGAGGCAGGGAGCTGCCACTCTCTCGGCCCACAGCCAATGACTGACTAAGGAGGGTGTACCAAAGGCCATCCCCATTCACCTCAAGGTGTGACCAATTCAGTAGCGCACTCTGGTTTTTAAGAACTGGCTGTCCAATATGGCAGCCACTAGCCACGTACATACTGAGCATGTGAAATGCACCAGTCCAAATTCTGATGTGCTCCAAGTATAAAATACACACCAGATGTGAAGACTTAATACTAAAACAATACTAAAGACTTCAATAATTTTTTTTACATTTATATGTTGAAATAGTATTTTGAATATACTGGGTTAAATTAAATACACTACTATTAATTTCACCTTGTTTAATTTTCTTAATGTGAGTCAGAAAACTTTACCTTTGCATCTCGTCTAACATTGCTACTGGACAAGGCTAATTCAGAGCAGGGCTTCTCGAACATTCCCGTGCATCAGCATCACCTGGAGGGCTTGTTGAAAACATTGCTGGGCTCCATCCCCAGCTTCTAACTGGCCAATCTGGGGTGCAGCTGAAAAACTTGCATTTCTAACAAGTACCCAGGTCATGCTACTTCCGCTGCAGACTGACTGCGGCCCCACTTTGAGAATCACTGCTTCAGAGCTCCCCTATAGGGTCAGACCAAAATGAGGCTCCAGCTGGGGCCCCTTCCTCACTTAGCTTTCTTCCCCCCACTCTGTCCTGCTTTCTTCACTCTTCTGTTGACCACCAGCCGTTGCAAGCTCTGTTTCCAGGAACCCTAACCACCCTACCTCCAACAGAACTGTTTCTCCACAACTATAACTTTCACAAAGTGCCAGATCAGTGGCAACCAATGAGACTGGAAGAAAGATGACTGCATTTTTTTGTAAAATGAGTATCAAACTTATTTATTGGATTGCTAGTTGCCTTTATACATTCTTTATACATTCTATGCAGTCAATGGCCTAGTACTTCTCTCTTCTCTGTGGCTACTATGAAGCTCAAACTAGTTTTCATGTCAAGATGTATACATTTCTCCTTTATCCTTTTTACTAAGTTTCTTAGTATGACATAATAAAAGCACTGAAATTAGATTTTACTTTGAATCCTGAAGCTCCCACTTAATTGTGGTGTGACCTTGGGCAACTTAGTTAACCCCAGCTGCGAAAACGAGAATCGTTTGAAGGTGGATTGATGATTAAAAACGAATACAGCTTTCTCCCTCCTTTGTCATTTGCAGCAACCCTAGAATCATCAACCATAGAAGATGGTTGCGAACTACTTCTTTCCACAACCATCCGGCACCACACAAACAACAAATAAGATCAACCATCCCTCTTGTGCTTTGTAAATTCCATCAAATCATTAAAATGAACAATGGAACTGTTGTCTTCATCTTCCAAGCCAGGCTGCAGCCTTCCCTAACACTAAGACGCTATCCCACCCAGGAGCTTAGGTAGACCTAAGAGTCTTTCTTTTTTTTCCCCCCCATAAATTGAGATTTAATTCACATACCGTGACACTTATTCTTTTAAAGTATACAAATATGTGGTTTTTTAGTATATTCACAAAGTTGTGGAAACATCACCACTCTGATTCCAGAACATTTTTCATCACCCCAAAAAGAAATCCCTTAGCTATTAGCAGTTTATACCAACCCCCACACCCAGCCCACTAGTCTGCTGTCTGTCTATGCATCTGCCTATTCTGAACATTTCATATAAATGGAATCCTATAATGCGGCGGCCTTTTGTGCCTTCCTTTCAGGGATCCTTGATTCCACTATTTCCTTACATCTCCGTTCTAACCCAACAGCAAATACCACTGGCTCTAGTTCCAAAACACATCCCAACTCTTACCAGTTCTAACTGCAGCGCAACCACCCTACCATCGTCTCTTCGCGAACGTCTACAATGGCCTCCTGACTGGGCTTCCTGCTGCCACTCTTCCCACCCTAGTCTCCACTGGAACATTCTCCACACAGCACTCAGAATGGTCTTTCCAAAACATGATTCCAGTTTCCTTAAAACCCTCCAAGGCACTCGCACGATCAGGATAAATTCAACATACAAGCCCCTAGATGACTGACCTACCTACTTCATCTCCTACCACTCCTCCATCATTCATTCACTCCAACCACATTGGCCACACCCAGCCTTGGACTCTACCAACTAGGATCGCAACTCAGAGCCTTTGCTTCAGCCTTCCTTTGGAATGCTAGTCCCCCAGGTTGTCACATGGTGAGCTGGGTCACTTTTCTGTTCAAATGCCACATGCTCGGAGATGTCCCCCCTGTTTTTTATAGGTCACCAGTTCTCAATACCACCACCACTCTTTATCTCATTATCCTATTTTTCTCCTTTCAGAGCACTTACTGCTCTTGAGCTTATCTATTTCTTTTTTCTTTTATCTTTTTTTTTTTTTTTTTTGAGAGAGAGAGAGCACGAGGGAGCAAGGGGCAGAGAGGAAAAGAGATTGCAGAGCCTGGAGTGGGGCTCAAGCTCACCTGAAGCGGGGCTCGAGCTCACAAATGGTGAGATCATGACCTGAGGCGAGGTAAGATGCTTAACTGGCTGAGCCACAGAGGAGACCCTGAACTTATCTACCTCTGTGAACACGGCCAGTGTGTTCTACTTGGATAAAGCCACAATGAGGGCAGAGATGCTCACTGTTCTACCCCAGCATTAAACAGCACCTGGGACATAGCAGGTATAGCAGGTTGAATGGTGGCCTCCAAAATGATGTGTCCATATCCTGGAACTTGTGGCTATGACCTCTTCTGGAAAAAGGGTCTTTGCTGATACATTTTGAGATGAGATCATCCTGGATCCTGGTCATGGCCCTAAATCTAAAGACAAGTGTCCTTAGAAAAGAAAGAAGAGAACACATAGAGAAGGAAGGGAAGGCCGTGTGAGGACACAGACAGACCCTGGAGAGATGAAACCACAAGGTAAGGGTGCCTGGTGCTACTGGAAGCTCAGAGACAAGGAGGCATTCTTCACTAGAGCCTTCAGGGCGAACACCGCCTCGCCAACATCTTGATTTCCAACTTCTAGTCTCCATAACTGTGAAGGAATAAATATGTGTGGTTTAAGCCACCAGCTGTGTCCCATGGATGCTCTATTAGTTTTCCTGACTGGAATGATAAGCCTGTATTTTCCGACATTTTTGAAATTCACTTTGAAATTCACTGATCCCATCACAGTCTTTTTCTTTTAATAAAAATGTCAATAGGGATTTAAAATACATAATTTTTTTAAATCATACAACACACTAGTTTTTCAAAAAAGTATATTGTGGAAAGCAGCTAAGATCTCAGCTGCTTCGCCATTTTGCTAGCCAGACCTGTCACTCCCTGAAGGGAGCTGCAAAATGTCAGAGAAGCCAGAAGATCAAAGATCAACCGCCTGCAGGCAGGGTAGTATTCGGCCCCTCAGGCGCTGTGCTAAAACAATTTAGTCTGGTTCCTCTTTCACTCCAGTCTTAATCTCTTAACCCTGTTTCCTAGCAACCGACCTACATCGACCTACCTCAGCTACGTTGTTTGCTCCGCCCCAAAAGCCTTTATAAGAGACAGTTCTCTCAATAAACGCTCTCTCGCCTGACCGGAAACCGTGAGTAGTGTCTTTATTCGCGGCCCCTTGTCTCTCTCCCTCCCTCAGGAAAAGAACGCGCGCCGATTCTCCGCCCTGCCGGTCAGGGCGGGTGGTATAGGTGCAGCCGAACACCGGGACCAGCGCGCCCGGACCTGGCCTTGGGTTTAGACAGTATATATTTGTTCCAACTTTTGGAAACTATCTTCAAAACAAAGCAATATTTCTATATATGAGACCATACCACACTACTGATATTTTGATCATTAAAGACTAAAGACCTTATCAAATTCTTCCTTCAATCTTTTATTTTTATTCCTTGACCTCTCCATGCCAGGGACACAGTGAGGGAACAGGTTGCAGCTTCCTGTGATCCCTCAGCACACAGCACAGCACCAGGTACTTCACGATGCTCCGCACACACTCTTTGAAAGGACAGAGGACTACACCTCTAGATAAATGATTCATTCAATGAACAAACAAAGAAATTATGTTGGCTCCTCTCGAACCATTCCTCTGAATCCTACTGTCTCTTTATCCTTTTTTTCAAATCCAAATTTAGGGCAGTAAGATGGAATATTCTTGGGGCGCCTGGGTGGCTCAGTCAGTTGAGCATCCAACTCCTTTTTTTTTTTTTATAAAAAATGTTTTTAATGTTTATTTATTTTTGAGACAGAGAGAGAAAACGTGTGAGTAGGCAAGGTATAGAGAGAGAGAGAGAGAGAGAGAGAGAAGGAGAATCAGAAGCAGGCTCCAGACTTCGAGCTGTCAGCCCAGAGCCCGACGTGGGGCTCAAACCCACGAGCTGTGAGATAATGACCTGAGCTGAAGTCAGATGCTTGACCGACTGAGTCACCCAAGTGCCCCGAGCTTCCAACTCTTGATTTGGGCTCAGATCATGACTCCAGTGTTGTGGGATGGAGCCCCACTGAGCATGGAGCCTGCTTAAGATTCTCTTCCTCTGCCCCTCTGCCCCACTCATGCTCTAAAACAAACAAAATAAGAATTAAAAAAGATGGCATATAGGGCACCTGGGTGGCTCAGTCGGTTGGGCATCCAGCTTTGGCTCAGGTCATAATCTCATGGTTCGTGGGTTCAGGCCCCACATCGGGCTCTGTGCTGACAGCTAGCTCAGAGCCTGGAGTTGTCTTCTGATTCTCTGTCTCCCTTTCTGTCCGACCCTCCCTTGCTCACACTCTCTGTCTCTCTCAAAAATAAATAAGACATTTTAAAAAATCTTTTTTAAAGATGGCATATTCAGTCAAGCATTAACTCACTATATCCTACAGAGTTCATATCCAGCTTTTGCCTCAGAATACCCAAAAACCTGCCACCAATTCCCCCTCTTTCTTTCCACCAGCTCAACAAGACTCCTGTAGTCCTCTAGCTCTGGGTTACCTAAAAGGAAACCCTGTCCTACCCTCAAAAAATGTTTCCTTCTCAAATCTCTTTATTCATCCCCATTCTCCCATTTACCCATATCTTTTTAAAAAACTGGAATCATTTAAGGTCTGGCTCAGTTAATAGAGCATATGACTCAATCTTGAGGTTATAAATTTGAGCCTCACATTGGGTATAGAGATTACTTAAAAAAATAAAATCTTTAAAAATGTTTGGAGGGGCGCCTGGGTGGCTCAGTCAGCTAAGTGTCCGACTTCAGCTCAGGTCATGATCTCACGGTCCGTGGGTTCGAGCCCAGCATCAGGTTCTGTGCTGGCAGCTCAGAGCCTGGAGCCTGTTTCAGATTCTGTGTCTCCCTCTCTCTCCCTCTCTGCTCCTCCCCCGCTTGTGTCCTTTCTCTGTCTCAAAAATAAATAAACCAAACAAAAAAAATTTCTTTAAATAAATAAAAAATAAAAATGTTTGGAGTCATTTAAACAACGCCTTTTCCCTCACTCTTTTGATTAAACTGTCCCCCATCTTTCCCTCTTATTTAGAAAAGGATTTTACCAATCCCTCCTCTGTTCTGAACCTCTTAACAAAATAAAATCCAAAAAACAGATTTGTAAGTACACAAATGTCCATAAGCATGTTGTCATACCAGAAAGTGGTTTCTGTAATAATCTTAGAAAATTTCTTCCCAAGTGATTATCAGAAATCTATCAGCGTAGATTTACCTCTGGGCAATTCTAAAGCATTCAGACAGCCTTAAACATTCTTTCTCATGACTAGAAAAGACATTTGTGGAACTTTACGGAACATAGAGCTTGAGCATTTAAGTTCTGTGAATGCACCATATTGAGACCATCACTCACACGAGAGACTATTTGTAACGGTAAAAACAAGGTTTGGGAATCATACCATCCAAGGTTCCAATTCGGTCTCAATCGCGTCCTTAAGCAAGTTACCTAACTGCTGAGGTTTATTTCCTCCTCTGTAATACTGCAACTTTTCACCTACTTGTTACAGGGGTAAGAGATAATACGAAAACCATATAAGGCATCTAAAAATTCAATCACTGTGACAATCACCCTAACACCAACATCCTGGAGCCACTGAAAAATGGAGACAAAAGAAAAAACTCAGTATTCAAACAAAATGTGTTTACAAAGCTGATACACAAAACAAATGAGACTAAAAGGTGAACCCCTCACACACCCTAAAGCGAACAAGCTCTGCTAACTGGCTAAAAGAATGGTGACACCAGGGTCTAGAGTTGCCGGTCTGCTTTCCAACCAACCAAATGGCTTGCAGGAGCAGAAAGAGGAATGACAGGAATAAAATTTTCAAATGGTTCTGCTTCAAAGGCAGACTCAGTGGAGCACATTTCAGATTCATGTGAGAGAAGCACAGAGAGAAGCAAAGTAGCAGTGCAAGTTCTTCCCCTAAAGTGACAGTGAACTCCGGAGATTCTCCCCACTTCCGGAAGGGATTCCTTACTGGAACTCTACTCCAGTCAGTACTGTCACACGTCCACCACCTGTCGTGTTAAAGGCTGTGCTGAGAACACAGAAATAGACAAGACGCAGTCTCTGACGACACACTAAAAGAAAGCGGGAGATGGGGTGCCTGGCTGACTCGGTGGCTGGAGCAGGTGACTCTTGAGCTCAGGGTTGTAAACTGGAGCCCCATGTTGGATGTAGAGAGTATTTAAAAATAAAATCTTTAAAAAAGGGAGTAGGGGATGGAGAAAAATCAAAGCTTACCTATTACCCAATAACATATAAAAAGTATAGAGGAGTAAATACTATAACAACTTTCCTCTCAGCCTCACCAATCTAAAATGTCAGTGTAACCCCTCCTACCTAAAACATGAATGGCTTCCCATCACTATGACATAAAGACCAAAAGTAACAGCTTGATCTGCAAAGCACAGCTGGATCTGATTCATACCTAGCCTCCCTAGCACCATCTAATCTCTGCACACTACAACCTAAGTAGGCTTTTCTCAGTGCTTCTCTAGTCACTTCCCTCTCACCACAGGACCTTTGCATGTGCTGTTCCTTCACACATAACACTCATCTCTTCTCTCTCTGCCTAAAAGGTACTTTTCCCTTCAAAACCTGTTTCAATTTTCACCTCCAAAGGAAAACAGTCCTTTCCCTAAAGCAGGATAGCATGATTAAGGGCACCAGTTCTGGAGTTCTAAAGCCTAGCTCTGCCACTTACCAATTCCATAGCTTTGAGCATGTCACGTAACACTTTGTGCCTCAATTTCTTCATCTACAAATGGGGATTATATGGCTGTCGTGAGGACTGAATACATTAATTCAAGTAAAGCACCAGAACGATATCTATGACGTAGAGCTCAATATCATGACTTGATCAAGTATCTCCATTTTATTTTCTTATATAGCCCCAAGACCTCCAGCCTAATAGCATTTTATTTACACTTACGTGTCTCTCCCTAACAGACCACAATGTCTAAGAGAGCAGAAGCTGTATTTGTTCCCCATTGATGGGGATGGGGGACGATTCAATAAAGATTTGTTGAATAAAAATTAGTGGAAAGGAAGAAGCTGAGGCCCAGCAAGGTGACTAGTCTAGTACACAAAACGTCACCTGCCGGACTCCAAAGCCCATGCCTTTCACCACACCAGGCTGCCTCCTATGTAAATGCAGCAACCGCAACTAATGTATCGAACAAATACTAGGCTACACAAGGAACACTGTGTACTTCAGAGCGGCTTGCTGACGCTGACACTAAGCAAACGCAGGCAGGCACAGGATTCCTTCCACTTGGAGCTCCGCCTCCCACACGGCTCACCTGGGCCCCGCTTCCCTCCTCCTTAAGAAAACAGGAAGGGCCAAATCATCTCTAAAGGATCTTCCAACTCTAGAGTTCAATGACAAATCCATTTCTGTAACAATTTTTAAAAGATTTGGGGGGAAAAAAAGGAAGCGTAACAAGCAGACTGGCCCAATAACAGGTGGTTTTCAGGGAGACCTTCATTTTAAAGAATTTGTACTAATGACCTAATAAGCCCTATTAATAAAGTCACATCGTCTTTGCTCAGAAACTGCAAGAGACTCGCTTTCAGGATAAAGTGGTAACAGCCGAGCACAGAAGTCCAACAGACGAGCCAAGTCTGTCAAGAAACCCCGGGGCACGCAGCACGGAGGCGAGTGCGGTTAGAGCAGCTCTACACAACGCCGGCTAATCACTACCTAGAAAAGAAAAACAGCAGGATGCACACATAGTAAACTGCGATGTAATCCCACTGAAATAGGCTCTCGCCTCAAACGTAAAAGGTGGTAGCGACCCTGGCATCGCAGATACTTTAAAAGTTGAGATAAACTCACAACCCTAATTCTACCTCAGCAGCAACTCCGTGTCCCTTCCAATTAGGAAAGAGGCAAGAGAAAACAAACTGTGAGGACCCTTAAGAATCCACGCTGGGACGCTCCAGACGAGGCCAAAGCCGTAAGGCACAACGACGGGTGCCGGGAAAGGCACGTCCGCGACAGCCACACGGCTGTCAGCCGCTCCCCGGGGCGAGCGAGCCCGCGGCGCACGCCTGCCGGCTCGGCGGGCCTCTCTGCCCTCCACGAGCCTCCGGGCGAGGGCGGCCGCGGGCGGCGCCTGCTCCGCGGCGCTCCAGCGCCAGCTCGGAGACAGAGAGTCGAGGGGCACCGACGGCTGCGGAACGGGCCGCGGCGTCTCCCGGGAAGCGCCGGGCGCTCTCCGCCACACTGGCCATGCGCCGGCGGTGAGGGGCCGAGAGCCCAGAGAAGCCCAGGCCCGCGGGGAGCCCGGTCGCTCCTCACCTTCAGGGTCCACAGCACCGAGCTCCGCATCAGCGGCTGCGGCAACCGCTGCCCGCGCCGTCCGGCCCCGACCAGAACCGCCGCCCCAACCCAGAGCCCCGCCATTGTACCCCTGCCGACCGGCGCAGTGCTGACCTCTCACCCCGCCGAAGGGGGCGGAGTGGAGCGCCAGAGCTTCGGCCAATCACGCGCCGGGACCCGCGGCCCCGCCCCCTGCAGCGCAGGCTAGAACGGGGGGGCTACCGGCCGAACCGCGGAAACCCGAAGACCCGCCGCGAGGCCGGCGAGTGCAGGCACCGGAGAGGGGCGGCCCCGACCGGACCTCGGCGCGCGAGCGAGACGGGGAGGACGCGCGTGAGTTCTGGCGGCAGCTAGTCCGCGCCTGCTTGGGGTAAATCCCGTCCTGTGCCAGCGTCCACCTAGCAATCAGCCCGTGGCCTGGCCCCTCACTCCACGTCAGTTAGTGACCTAAGCCCCATGGCCACCCTGCAGGGCCGCGTGCCCTAAGTTCCAGACATAAACCCAAATTATATTCCCTTTTCTTCGAGTGTATAAATTGCAAAACACCAAGTCAAGATAAGGTTTTGACAAACATTAGTGATAATGATCTAGATCTAGAAATCAGAGATGGGAGCTCAAGCTCTACCTCTGCCCCGAAATAGTTGCGTGTCAGGGGAATAAGCCAAAACTGGGGTCAGTTTCTGTCGCTTGCTAGCAGGCACCCTTACTATCAGTAGTGCTACTAAGGGTCAGACCTTGTGCTTGATGTCCCAAATGCTATCTCATTTAATCTTCACAAGAACTCTAAAGGCCCACACATTATTCCCATTTTGAAAAACTAAATTTATAGAAAGGTAAAGTCAGTTAGCCAGTAAATGGTGACACTAGGGCTTGAACCCACGTCTGTCTTCGGGTGCTGGGGTTTTGCTTTGCTGATTACCAATTTTTTAACATACACAGCACAGAGAAACAATATTATGATCACCCAGGCCCCCATTACATAACTCCAACAAATCCACATTTTGTCAGTCTTGTTTCATCTATCCCCCCTCTTCATCTTTTGCTGGAATATTTTAAAGCAAATCTCAGACATCAGGTCATACCACCAACAAACAGGCCAGTATCAGGAGTTCTGCTCTTAACTATTCTGCTACTCCTTCAGAGTCTCCTTGAGAAAGTTACAAAGCTAGGAATGACCTAGAGTATGTTACAGCATAGTGAATGCCTAGAGATACAAAGTGTTTGGGGATATCAGAGAGGTGACATTCATTTCACTTAACTGTAAAATGTAAGTAGAAACTTTCATGACAGACAAAATAAAAAGGAATATCAAGTTTCACGGGCTGTTCAATCTATGTATCTAAGGCTGTAATCATTTCCTGCCCAGGAAACCTGCTTTTCTTTCCTGCTCTCCCCCTTTCTTTGTCTTCTTCCCCATTTTAACCTTTGGATTAGTCCTCCTTAGATCATGAAAGGCACTTGTGGCAGAAACTACTTGTTTTCTCCACACATTCCTTTAATAAGAGTGCTCCTAAGTTTTAGCCATGCACGGGCCACCCTGCTCGCGGCTGCGATATCCAGCCTCCCTCACAAGAGGTATGGCCACATGACTAAGGGCAGGCTCATGGAATGTAAGGGTTGTGCCCTTAAAGAGTAGAGGCATGCCCTTCATTTCCTCTACTCTCCTTCCTGAAATTAGACTTGCTGGTGGGTGCTGGAGCAGCCACCTACACTCCAAGACAGAAGCCCCATGTTGGAGATGGTGGAGCCAATGACACCGTGGAGCCATCTTACCAGCCTGCTGCTGCTTAATGCACATCTGGGACAGAGAAATAAAGGTTTCTCTTGTCTAAGCCATTGTGATTTCTGCCTTTATTATAGCAGCCGAAACTGTATCTTAACCAACTCATACTTTAGTAGCCATGAGTGAGGTGCTGACATAAGGAAACCTGAAATGCATGGTGGTAACGGTGACAACCCCAAAATCGCAAACCAGAAGCCGAAAGCTGATGGCTCTTATTGCCATGGTACCTCTTTGGCAAAATGGTTACTTTTGGAATTCTGGCCAGTCTTGCTATGGCTATCACGGATACATCTATACTTCTAATACGATGTTTCCAAAGACTGTGAGCCGCATTTTAAGTTAAAATGTCTTCCACTTTCCCTTCTCTCCCCAGCTTGCAAGAATGCAGGCACACAGATTGTAAGGAAAACTTCAAAGAGCTGAGGAGATGGCAGGATCTACCTAACTGCTCTCCAAATATGTTCATTCTTCTTCCTGAGCACACTACTAGGCAATATTTCTCAGCCTCCCGGACAGTTGGATGTAGTGAGATATCTGCATTTCTGCCAGCAAAATGTGAGTGGAAGTGAGAGATTCCAACCTCTAGGTGAGGTTCATAAAACTTTTCATGCGTTCCTTTACACACCTTTCTCCTCTCGTCTGCAGAGACTCATAGAAGGCACTAGATAGAAGGGACCTCGGTATCTCAGTGACTAAGTAGACCGAGATCTTTCTTGCCTTCCCATACTGTGATATGAGCAAGAAATATACTTATTTGCTTAAGCCACTGAGACTTGGGGTTTGCTAAAGCAGTTAGTCTACCCAGCCTAATACAGTATTAATAAAGGGAAAATAGACTAAAATGGACTTTTGTACACATCAGAAGGGAAAAGATGATACCTAAGAGGAAAGTGGATTTTTTTTTCTGAAAATGGAACGAAGGAATATTTAACACTAAATTATAGAATTGATAAATTTTGACAAGAACTCTTCAAAATCAAAGTATTGAAAATATTTTTCACTATTACTATAAATGAATTAGAGCGCTGCTTAAAAACTGTCAGAATAAAAATATACATTCACAATATCAGGAATAGTATCCATCCTATGGATAAATAGCACCCAAGGTATCTAAAAATATGGCAAGGACAACTTCTCATTTTTTTTTTTTTTTTTTGGGAGAGAGAAAAAACAAACGGGAGAGGCAGAGGGAAAGGGAGAGAGAATTTTAAGCAGTTCCATGCCAGCACAGAGTCCAGTGCAGGGCTCAGTCTCACAGCCGTGAGATCATGACCTAAGCCAAGATCAAGAGTTGGGCACTTAACCAACTGAGCCACCCAGGCACCTTGCAAGAATTTCTTGTCAGTATTAGAGTAGGCTCTAGAGAAGTTGGCAACCTTTTTCTCTTTAAGAAACAGTAAAGATTTCAGGCCTGGGAGGAACAAATAAATCTCTGCTGCATATTCTTTTTTGTTTCTTAAGCCACCCTTCAAAGTATAAAATTTAAAAGTTAAAGTCTTAGTTTGCAGGCCTTATAAAAACAAGAAGCAAGCTGGATTTGGCCTGGGGCATATTCTGCAGACCTCTGTCCTAGAGTAGTGCTATAGTAAGCTTACTCCGGGAACCACTGCCAATTGGCCAACAACGTGAGAGTTCTGTGACAAGTCTTGTGATAAGATCTTCTAACAAATTTATGTATTTATCCCAACACACAATCCATGGTATATTTGTTTGGGTTGCCTTAGCAGATATACTATAGACTGTGTGGCTTAAGCAGTAACTATTTCTCACAATTCTGGAAGTTGAGAAGTTCAGGAGCAAGATACCAGCAGACCCAGTGTCTGCTGGAGGCCACTTCCCAGTTTGTAGATGGCCACCTTCTGGTATCCTCACACAGTGGAGAGGAGAGAAGGATGTCTAATGTCTCTTCTTATAAGGGTACTGATCCCATTCATGAGGGCTCCACTCTCATTCCCTAATCATTTCTAAAAGGCCCCAACACCAAATACCATCATTCAGGTGATTAGGTTCAACACATAAATTTTGGAGGGAGAAACTCAGTCCCTAGGAAGAACCCCTAGCTAATGTTTTGAGGATTGACACTGGCCTGCAGACCAAATTTTGTATGGTGCTGCAATCAAAGGCATGTCATATTTTATGGACATACACCATCCTTGGAACACCTTTCTAACATTGGCGAGTTTCCTACAAGATGAGTTTTCCCCAAGATGGAACCAGATATTTGCTCTGTCTTACTCCTTTACAGTTGGGTTAAAGCAGATGATCTAGCTATACCAGGAGCTACATCCTAGAAAGGGGTTAAATTTTTAGAAACTCTAGAACTTGGCCTGAACCGTTGCCTTTTGTCTAAATGAAATCAACTCCATAGCCAGCCCATTGACTCTCAAACTATTAACTAATAGTTAGGCATCTTATCTGCCTGGGAATGTCATCCCCAGTTACAGACTTTACCTTATTACAGGCTGAAATAGCCAAATATTGCAAATGACTCATGTAATACATTCAGGTCTTTTTTTAATTTTTAAAGGTAAGGCAAATTATAATTAATAGAAAATTTACCATTTTAACCATTTTTTTAAATTTATTTATTTACTTTGAGAGTGAGTAAAAGCAAAGCAGGGGAGAGGCAACAAGAGGGAGAGAGAGAATCCCAAGCAGGCTCCTTGCCTCAGTGCAGAGCCTGATGCCAGGATCGAGTTCAAGACCATGAGATCATGACCTGAGCTGAAATCAAGAGTCAGATGCTTAAGCAACTGAGCTACCCGGGTGCCCCCCATCTTATCAATTTTTAAGGGTATAGTTCAGTGGTATTAAGTACATTGATATTATTGTATAAACCATCACCACCATCCATCTCCAAAACTTTTCTCACCTTGCAAAATGGAGACTGTTTTCCTTAAACACTAACTGCTCATTTTCTGCTCCCCGAAGACCCTAGCCACCACCCTTCTACTCTCTGTCTCTATGAGTTTGACTATTCCAGATATCTCATATAAGTGGAATCAGTGCACAACTTTGTCAACAGATGTGAGTAGCTTTTCAAGAACATCCTTCAACACAGCCCTATTCACTAAAATGAGAGGTGTTATCTCCTTAAAGAGCCATGAGACAAGGACTGCCTTGACCTCCCTGGAAAGGACCTCACAGGTGCTACGAACAACTAGCTCAGGAGTCCCCGTCTGGGGTTGATCCTTGCTTCCTTGTTAATGAAGGAGAAAGAAATCCTTCTGGAATCAGATAGACTGTTCCTGGTACAGACCTCAACCTGAGAATTCTTGGGAGTACTCCAGAAGCAGAAAACCGCAGGAAAGTGCTTCCACTCGAGACTCTCAGAACAAAGGACTGCAGGAAGCAGTCAGCCCGAGACCCACAGAACATGGAAGTCAGGGAACCGGAGCACCGTCACACTTCAGTCTGTATGCAAGGTCTCTTAATTTTCCTTGATATCTTCCCTTACGTTTTTGGGTTAAGGTTCTGGATTTTTGACAGCTTGTTACCTCTTAACTATGGTACGTACCAGCAGCAGTTCACAGGGGCCAGACAGAATCAGCTGATGAGAATCGATTGTTGAGTTGTCAGGAATCTTGCTTGTTAAATTCTTCAAAGCTTGAAATCAGCTTGTGGAAACTTTTACACAGTGGAATCAGAACACCACAAATCAGGGCCTCCCCTACTCCCACCGTCCCGGAGGACGGATGTTGGTAAACATTTGCCAGCACACCACTGCCTAGGAGCCACCCATTCTTAATATTGCCCTTCGCATCCTTAGTCACTCCCAAGCATACATCTGACTACAATTTGCTTATGATATGGCTAAAATATACCATTAAACTGTTAAGTTTGTATTCACTTTCCTTTGGGGACCACCCAGCTTCACTTGGAACCAGTACCTAGGTATCACGTGGTTCCCTAAGTAACTAGACTCAACCACTCTTTGGATGGCCAACACCTCAAAGAGCCAGGTGACCAGAGATCTGAAACTCCTTATCACAAAATTCTGAGAGATTACTGTATCCACTTGTAAATCTTCTGTGAGTGCTAGACTTTGGAAGCAACTGTTCACAGTCACAGAGCTTTAGAAAGCAGGAAACAGAGGGTGTATACCCAGAGGTTACGTGTGTCACCTTCACACACCTTACGAGGTGGCACACCACGGCGGCTCAACCTGGAGTGCTCTCACTTTAGATCTAGCCCATGATTTCTCCAAATTCACTCGCTGACACTGGATTAATTTTGATGAGTGACACCATCACTGAAGTTACCACAGGACGCCTCTTCCTATAGAAATCACGGACTGAGCTGAAAGCTAGCTGCCAGTTCCTTTCATAACTTTGGCCCCAAAGCAACATATTTCTTATTAGAGAAATATGAGAAGACAGAACATTTCTCAATCTTGTCTGGGAAAGGCAGGCCTCACTGCCTGTCCGCACAGCCTGGACAACTCAGCACAGGCCTGTGTGTTTCAGGCCTGCCACTAAAAAACTAATAATTCTCACACACGTTAAAGAGATCCAAATGGTTTGTTTTGGGCACGAGTGGCCCTCATTCTGAGCACCTAATCTTTCTTAAAGTAGCCACTGAGTATTTTGTCTTAATAATAAGGCTGCATTTCAGGCTGGGCTGCTTTTCAGGCTAAGGAACTTCATGTGTTGACTGGTGATGGTGTAAACTCTTAGGAAATGCAAGGCTTACTTCCATTAATTATTTGTGCAATTATGTATTTGATACATGTGTCACCCATAAATTCTATCACAGCAGAGTCTATACTTTTATTATTCATTGTTGTTTCTCCTATGCCTGCACATATAGTAAGCACACGATAAACGTTTGTGAATATATATATGTGTGTGTGTGTGTATGGAAAAGGGTTTATGTTGATGGTTCCCATTCAAAGTTAGGATTATAGTGCTTTTTTTTATCTTTTTAACTTGGAAATCTTGGTTCCTAATAACATTAATATTCCCTTATTTATTTTATCTTATCATACACAAAACGACAAGAACAACATTACTAACAACAAACTTATTATTAAATGCAGTTCAAAATATCTTTGGAGTTTTATTTGTCCTTAGACTTTTATGGGGAAACTGCTACAGTGGTCTATGTTCCAAATTAATTTTAGTTATCTTCTCGGGGTGCCTGCTTAGCTCAGTCAGTAGAGATATGACTCTTGTTCTTGAGGTTGTAAGTTCAAGCCCCACATTGGGTATAGACATTACTTAAAAATAAAATCTTAAAAAAAAAGTAGGGGCGCCTGGGTGGCTCAGTTGGTTAAGCATCTGACTTCAGCTCAGGTCATGATCTCAGGCTCATGGGTTCAAGCCCCGTGTCGGGCTCTGTGCTGACAACTCAGAGCCTGGAGCCTACTTTCGATTCTGTGTTTCCCTCTCTCTCTGCCCCTCCACCTCTCATGCTCTGTCTCTGTATCAAAAATAAATAAAACTTTAAAAAAAAAAAAACCATTTTCTCAGTGTAATTGGGTTTCCTGTTAAGTTCCATTCCTTGGTTTCTGTTTGTGTTCAATTTTAGGGTTTTTTTTAAATTATTTAACTTAGTTTAATTTTTTGAATATATATCATTTACATGATTCAAAAGTCAAAGCTACATACAAAGGATACCCAAAGAATTAAATTCTTGCTTCCACCTTTACACCTTATATCCATTCTCCCCATCCTTATAAGGAACCATTTCCATTTTCTTTTTTTTTTTATGTTTATTTATTATTAAGACAGAAAGAAACAGAGCATGAGTAGGGGAGGGGCAGAGAGAGAGAGGTAGACACATAATCTAAAGCAGACTCCAGGCTCTGAGCTGCCAGCACAGAGCCCTACATGGGGCTCAAACCCACAAACTGTGAAATCACGACCTGAGTCAAAGTCAGATGCTTAACCAACTGAGCCACCCAGGCGCCCCCATTTCCATTTTCAAAAAAATCTTGTTTATTTTTTTATCAAAATAAATATATACCCCTATGTACAAGTATACGCAAATATGTTTTGTTTATGTGTAGATATGCCCTAGTTTATTCAGTCAGTCTTCTATTGATGGATACTTGAATCTGTTTTCAAGCTTTTCTTATTACAAATAATTTCACAATACAGAGCAGAGGGCATGTCATATTTTGCATTTGTGAAGGGGTATCTTCAGCTAGCTTCCCAGAAAGATGGCCGCGTCGAAGGGTAAATGCACATACAATAATTTTATTGAATATTGTCCAATTTCCTTCCAGAGAGGTTTTGCCATTTTGTGATCCCGCTGGCAATGTTTAAGAATACCTGTTTTGGGGGGCACCTGGCTGGCTCAGTAAGTTAAGCATTTGACTCTTAATCTTAGCTCAGCTCATGATCTCAGTTCCTGGGATTAAGCCCTGCATCAGGCTCTGCACTGATGGTGTGGAGCCTGCTTGGGATTCTCTCTCTCCCTCTCCCTCTGCCCTTCCCTGCTGTCTCTCTTGCTCGGTCTCTCAAAATAAATAAAATAAACTTTAAAATGTTTCGGGGCACCTGGGTGGCTCAGTCGGTTAAATGTCCAACTTTGGCTCAGGTCATGCTCTCACGGTTTGTGGGTTTGAGCCCCGCGTCAGGCTCTGTGCTGACAGCTAACTCAGAGCCTGGAGCCTGTCTTCGGATTCTGTAACTCCTTCTCTCTCTGACCCTCCCCTGCTTGTGCTGTCTCTCTCTGTCTCTCAAAAATAAATAAAAAATATTTAAAAAATAAAAAATAAAGTGTTTCTGGGGTCCCTGGCTGAGTCCGTCGGTGGAGCATGCGACTCAGTCTTGGGGTTGTGAGTTTGAGCTCCATGTTTGGTATAAAGATTACTTCAAAATAAAGTCTTTAAAAAAAAATAGAATACCTGTTTCTCCCCAGGATTCCCAGCATAGCGTGATGTGGAGCTTCCCAGCCTGGAACTGGAAAGGTTGTGAGATATCACCTTCCTAGCATGCTAACAAGCGGGCCCTGGTGGGTGCTGCCAGAAGGCCTCAGACTCTGAGGTCAAAAACAAGAGGACAGCAGGCACCTGAGCTTCATGCTGGCATCGGCTCGTCCTGCCTCCCGCATCCCATGGGGACGCCGAGCAGCAGCCTGGGGGATGTTGTGCCAGGTGGGTCTGTGTCACAGCAGAGGAACGCGGAGCCTAGGAAACCCCTAATCGTACACGGTGCTGCTACAAAACCTGCCCAAGCTTTACTTTGAAGGAAAATATTATATTTATTATACTACTTAGCAAACAAATCTGCCCTCTGATGCATGTGCATTTCTTTGTTTTTAATATTTATTTATTTTTGAAAAAGAGAAAGCACCATCAGGGAGTGGAGCAGAGAGACGGGGATCAGGGGATTCGAAGCAGCTCTGTGCTGACAGCAGAGATCCTGATGCGGGGCTCGAACCCATGAATCGTGAGATCATGACCTGAGCCAAAGCCCAATGCTTTAATCAACTGAGACGCCCAGGTGCCCCTCCATGTGCATTTCTTTTAGGAAGAATGGCTCCAACTGCTCTTTCAAATGTCTCACAGGCATTTGCCTTTCATCTTCTGTGAACAGTCTCAACATTTCTGGCTATTCTCCTCCTGGGTTTTTGTCTTTGTCTTTTTTAAAAAAAAAACAGTTTAATTATACTATAATTTACATAGCATGACACGCTTACTTGGCTAAAGTGTCCCCTTCAGTAAGTATATTGTACAGAGCTGGGCCACCATCACCATCATACAGCTTTGGAACATCTTGAACACCTCCAAAAGAAACCTCTTACCCCTTAGCGGTCATTCTCACTCCCCCCCCCCCCCCCAACCCCACCCTGCCCTAGGGGACCGCTCACCTCCCCCCTATAGATCTGCCTGTTCCAGATGGTCCATGTAAATGGTACCACACTGTACGTGATCTCTTGCGATGGGCTCTTTTGCTCAGCATGTTTTTGAAGTTCATCCGTGCCGTAGCATCTTTCAACATACTTTTTTACTTTTGGTTCTGTATTCATAGAAATTAACTATTTTGTGTAATTTAAGCTGAAAGTATTTTCTGCCAGTTTTTGTCTTTTGATTTTGCTTATGATGATTTTGCCAAACACGATTTATATCTATCTGTCTGTAGGTATATGTAGATATATTAGATATTACATAGGTAATGTATTTAAATGTATTTATTTATCTTTTGCCAGGGCTTCTGGGATTTGAGTTATTGTAACAGAATGCCTTTCTTCGTGTCCAGGTAATAAAGAAGTGGATATGACTCATTCTTGAATATATTGTTTCATTTTTTTACATTGAAACAACTGATCTATTTGGAGTATATTTTAATGTAAAGTAAGGGACATAAATTCAAATATATATTTTTTTCAAATGACTCTCCAGTTGTGCTAATCCCGTTTTCTAAAGTTAATCTTTCCCCTCAACGATTTAAGACGCCTCCTTTGTCATATGCTAAATTTCCACATGTGCTTGAAATTATTTCCACTGGCTTGTCTGTTAGCCAGGTATCAACACGACACTGTTTTAATTACAGGGTCGTTATAGTAATTTTTAATATGTGGCGAGGCCAGCCCCTCTAACTACTTTCTTTTGAAGATGTTCATGAGTAGTCCTGCTTATTTATTTTTCCATATGAAGTTTAGGATCCAGTGCCAGGAAAATTTTGCTGGCATCTTGTTAGGGAATTATGTTAAATTTATACATTAACTTAGAGAAACTTGAAACATCTATGATGTTGATTGGTCCTCTCCAAGAACGAGAAATGTGTTTCTATTTTTGTCTGATCATATTTTTGTGATTTTTCAGAACTGTTTCAAAATCTTCCTCATATACGCTTTGTGCATAATCTCTTAAAACACAGGGCTTCTTGCTCCTCTAATAACTAGGTCAACCGAGGACGGCCAATTATAGTAGCAGCTCTTCTCTTCGAGGAGAGATGAGGAGGTGGGCTGACAGGGAGAGGGGAAAGAAGAGCAAATGTCTTCTATGTTCTGCGTTCCCCGAGCTTCGTTCTGTTAGCACCGCTGCGGGCTGTGCCCGTGTGTGTATACAGCACTCACTGGAACGCTGTCTTCCGTGAGCTTTGCTGGACAATATGGCTGCGCATAACGTGGGGTGGGAAACAGACCAGAGATTTGGGAATCTAGTGTAGAAAGGAGCTTTGGAGGGAAACTATTCCATATTTTACTCAAGTCGGAGATTTGTAACAGGACACCTCGTCTGCTCAATGAGTTGTTTCCAGGAGTCAGAGGAGAAATAGCAATTATCAGGAAAGTGGTTTCACAAAGGTGACTCTGTTAGATGTCTCTGCTGTGTGAGATGGCTGTGCTCCACGTTAACTCGAGGCTTGCTTTAAATCCTAATGGTGTAACAGAGAGTATATTAAAAGGAAGTATAGGAGGAGAGGAAAAAGCCTATTCCTTTTTTCAAATCTTTCTAGCTCCTCTTCAGCTCAGAGAACAAAGAGATTTATTATATAGGACCAGCAACAATTGTGTGTTAATACTACTCAGCCATCTCTCTATTGGTACCTTCATCTAAGCCTCAACAGGGACCCTAGAGTTACCCACAGATTAGCAAAATAAAAGGCCTCCTCTTCCAAAAGATTTCCCATGCTTTGAACCTTTCCTAATACCCTTAGTCTTAAAATGTACCAGAACATCCATCTAATAGGGTACTATGTGCCTGTAATAGAGAATAAGGAAAATCTTTATATACAACAGTGGACTGATTGCCAGGATATATTGCGAGAGAAAGAAATCAAGGGAGGGATGCCTGGTCAGTTTCGTCAGTAGAGCCTACAACTCTTGATCCTGGGATTGTGAGTTCAAGCCCCATGTGAGGTGTGGAGCCTATTTTAAAAGAAAATTAATGTAGAGAAAAGTATGTATAGTATGCTAACATTTATCTAAGAAAGGAGAACTACAAATATAGATACATAGATATGCTTATATGAAGAACAATGGAAGGGAGCCTGGGTGGCTCAGTTGGTTGAGTGTCCTACTCTTGATCTCAGCTCAGGTTTTGATCTCACAGTCATAAGTTCAAGTCCCATGTTGGACTCCATGCTGGGTGTGAAGCCTATTTTTAAAAAACAAATGGAGATAATCCATAGCTCTTGCCTCCACTCCTGCCAACAGTCAAGGCTCACACCAGAGAGCCTGTAACTCCACCATGCCATCTGTGGCATTTGGGCCCTTTGTGGCAGTGATGATTGTCTCTCTGATCAGTGTCTGAGTGCTATGAAGATTGCACACAGAGGGCCAGATTCATTTCATCTCCAGAATGTCAACAGATATATAAATTGCTGCTTTGGATTTCACTGGTTGGAAGTGGTAAATCAGTTGTTTGGAATGCAACCAATTTGAGCAAAAAAATATCCTTACTGTGGCTCTGTTACAATGTTGAAATCTATAACCACAAGGAGATGAAATACATTTTTTTAAAGTTCATTTATTTGAGAGAGACAGAGATGGTGCAAGTAGGAGAGGGTGAGATAGAGAGGGAAAGAGAGAATCCCAAGCAAGCTCCACACTGCTTGCACAGAGCCCGATGTGGGGCTCGAACCCACGAAAACTAGAGATCATGACCTGAGCCAAAACCAAGAGTCGGATGTTCAACTGATTGAGCCACCCAGACACCCCAAAACACATTTCCTTTTTAACTTAATTATTCTTTAATTCTCCTATTGAACTTATTTTGAATTTATTTTGAATTTCATTACTAGACCAAAATAGATGGTGAGATCATCCTTAATCATTTTAAGAAAGAAGGAACTGAGCAAATAATTTGCATGTTGGATGAGGTGTTTGCATTTATTTTATAGGATGCGTGCAGTAAGAAAGTGTCCCTGGGCAGAGACACCTATAAAGTCAGATTTTGTTTACAGCCACAAAAGAAGACAAATTTTTGGCTGTTTGTTTAGAAGCTAAAGGTCTTGTTAATTTGAAACACATCACAACTCCTTTATCAAAATGGAACCTTAAGAAAAAAAGCAGAGCCTTTTCTTCTGGGACACTATCAAATTCTGGATTTAAAGCCAAGTGACAAAGTTGCATCCGTGGAAATGATTCACTCACATCACTGTGGGGATGAACGTCTGCACCCCCTCTGTAACAGCGTGGAGAAACTATTCCCAGGTCTTGACATAGGAACTGCAAAGAGAAGGTGAGGAGAATTGGAGGCAGCAAGTATAGGCCACTCTTTCAAGGAGAGGGAAAGGTGGAAGAGGAGGGACAGTACAGTGTGTGTGGACATGCACCTGCTATAAATGACCCAGTAGACAGGAGAAAAACCGATGATGCCAGAGACAAGGGGAACAATCCTTAAAACTGAAACTCAAGGCAAACCGGTTGTGATTCCACTGTGACAAAGTAAGTAATGTTTCCTGGGGAAGCAGATTTAGTCATGTTCTTTTTTCCTCTTCGTATCCATGCCTACTATTTTGGGGGGAGGGGTCCTTTTTAATAGTGCTACCAGGAAACAGTGGGTGACAGAAGGACTGGACGCCTTTCATCCGGGGCTTGGATTCCAGCTGAGTTCTGTCACCCTAGTGAAGCAGCTAGAAGAGGCTCTGGGACAGTATGTTCTCAGACATTTACTGGCTGCTGGAAGGTAGCAGATCACATTGGGAGAGAGCACCATGAAGTCCTTTTTACCTGTGAGGAAGGCATTCAGATACTGAATGAAGTTATATTTTCCTTGGAAACTTAAAACAGTTCACACTCCAGTCGATATGTATTTAATTTCCAAGTACATCTGGAAGAACACAGCATGGTGATCTTCTCTGGAGAACATTCAGATGTACTTCCACAGGGTTACATATATTTTCACAAAAACTTCTATTTAAAAAGCCCGTGGTAGAGTGAGAAACTCCTGAAGGAAGTCTGTTTGTTTGATGTTCTCCACACAGATCAAACTACTGCTGCCCATGGACCTGAACTGAAAGTCACGTTTCTGGATCATTGATTTTCTTCCCATTACTTGTCTCTGCTACCAGCAAAGAATGGAACAGAGAAAGAGAAAGAGAGAATTTGAAGACTCTAGTCTTCAATCTGGAGATAATCTGGTGGATTGCCTGGGTGGCTCAGTTGGTTAAGCATCTGACTCTTAATTTTAGCTCAGGTCATGATTTCATGGTTTGTGGGATCAGGCCCTATGCTGACAGAGCAGAGCTTGCTTGAGATTCTCTCTCCCTCTCTATGCTCCTCATCCTGCTCACACACTCTTTCCCTCAAAATAAGTAAACTTTAAAAAAAGAGAGAATCTCTGGTGACCAATAGAAGCCTTCAATAATGGTATAACCTGTTCATCGTTTCTGGTTTATGATTTTACAGGAACATATTGGACATCAGGTCAATGATACACTAACGGTTAACTGCAAGGCAACATTTCCCTCAGTACCCCTCAAACCTACAAAGGCGATTACTACCAGTACCATTTGAATGCCACTACCCAGGCCAGGCTGACTGGCTGACCAATTACTGGATGCCCAGCTGGATCAGTGCCACTGACCTTTCTGCAGGCACCCTGACCCATTACAAGTCAGCTACCAAAGCTGAAGACTGAAAGCAAATGTTCCTCTTTCTTGTGAAGGGTAGTGGGATTGGGGGCAGGGAGGGCCAAACACCCATATGTACTTGGGCATGAAAAAAAACTCTCTCAAATCTATAAAACAAAGAAAAAAAAATCACAAAATTAAAAATAAATGGTTTCTGGGGCACCTGGGTTGGTTAAGCGACCGACTCTGGATTTTGACTCAGGTCCTGATCCCACAGTGATATTGAGACCCATGTCAGGCTCTGCGCTGACCGAGCAGAGCCTACTTGGGATTCTCTCTCTCCCTCTCTCTCTCTGCCCCTCCCCACATGTGTGCATGCACTCTCTCTCTCTCTCAAAATAAATAAACTCAAGGAAAAGAAAAAAGAAATCGTTACTAACGGGGTGAGAAAAATAGAGGAGACTGAGATAGAAGCCAGATACATTTGGGTACTTGACTTTGAAACCATGTAAATATTTTACATAGATCTAAAACAGTATTAAAAATTGTTTATTTTTTTAAATGTTTTATTTATTTTTGAAGGGAGGGCAGACAGAGTGGGGGACAGAATATTCCAGGCAGGGCAGGCTCTTGTGCTAACAGCAGACAGCTCAGTGTGGGGCTCCAGCTCAGGAACCATGATGAGATCATGACCTGAGTTGAAGTCAGACACGTAACTAACTGAGCCACCCTGGGGCACCCAAAACAGGATTAAATTTCAGCAATCTCAGGGTGCCTGGGTGGCTCAGGTGGTTAAGCATCCAACTCTTGATTTCAACTCAGATCCTGATCTCATGGTGATCTCATGGCTCACGAGATGGAGCCCTCGTCGGGTTCTGCAATGACAACATGGAGCCGGCTTGGGATTCTCTCACTCCTCTTTCTCTGCCCCTCCCCTCACCCATGCATGTGCTCTCTTTCTCAAAATAAATAAATAAAACTTTTTAAAAAACTTTAGCAATCGCTAAGTATCTGAAGGAAAATGAAGCAAAAGAAATCACTTAGAATCCTTAGTGACCCCCTAACTACTAAATCCAATGCTTTGCTTTAGGGTACATTCAACTTAACCTGTAATATAATTTGAAATTACTGATCGCTGACTCATTTTTAAAAAATTTTTTTAATGTTTTATTTATTTTTGACACAGAGAGAGACAGAGCATGACAGGAGGAGGGGCAGAGAGAGAAAGAGACACAGAACTGGAAGCAGGCTCCAGGCTCTGAGCTAGCTGTCAGCACAGAGCCTGACTCGGGGCTTGAACCCATGAATGTGAGATCTGACCTGAGCCAAAGTCAGAGGCTTAACTGACTGACCACCCAGGCACCCCTCATTTTTTTTTTTTTTAATTTAAACTCAACTTAGTTGAGGCACCTGAATGGCTCAGTCAGATAAGCGTCCGGCTCTTGCTTTCTATTCAGGTCATGATCTGATAGTTGTGAGTTCAAGTGCAGAGTTAGACTCTGTACTGACAGCCTGAGTCTGCTTGGGATATTCTCTCTTTCTCTCTCTGTCCCTCTCTTGCTAACACTATGTCTCCCTCTCTCAAAAATAAACATTTAAGAAATGCAAGTTAGTTAACATATAGTGTGGTATTGATTTCAGGAAGAGGATTTAGTGATTCATCACCTACATGTAACACCCAGTGCTCAACCTAACAAGTGCCCTCCTTAATGCCCCCCGCCCATTTAGCCCATCCCCCACCCACAACCCCTCCAGCAACCTCAGTCTGTTCTCTTATTTAAAAGTCTCTTATGGTTTGCCTCCCTCTCTGTTTTTATCTTGTTTTTCCTTCCATTCCCCTTTGTTCATCTTCTTTGTTTCTTAAATTTCACATCATTGAAATGTGGTATTTGTCTTTCTCTGACTTATTTTGCTTAGCATAATATACTCTAGTTCCGTCCATGTTATTGCAAATGGCAAGATTTCATTCTTTTTTGATCACTGAGTAATATTCCATTATATATCTAGATCACCAAGTAATATTCCATCCATATATTTACACACACACACACACACATATATATATCACATCTTCTTTATCCATTCATAAGTTGATGGACATTTGGCCTCTTTCCATACTTTGACTGTTGTTGGCAGTGCTGCTATAAACATTGGGGTGCATGTGCACCTTCAAATCAGCATTTTGGTATTTTTTTGATACATACCTAGTAATGCAGTTGCTGGGTCATAGGGTAGCTCTATTTTTAATTTTTTGAGGAACCTCCATACTGTTTTCCAGAGTGGCTGCACCAGTTTGCATTCCCACCAGCAGTGCGAAAGGGTTCCCCTTGCTCCATATCCTCGCCAAAGTCTGTTGTTTCCTGAGTTGTTAATTTTAGCCACGCTGATAGGTGTGAGGTGGTATCTCATTGTTTTGATTTGTAGTTCCCTGATGATGAGTGATGTTGAGCATCTTTTCACGCGTCTGTTAGCCATCTGGATGTCTTCTTTGGAAAAGTGTCTGTTCATGTCTTTTGCCCATTTCTTCACTGGATTATTTGTTTTTTGTGTAAAATAGTTTCTTTGTATAAGTTATTGAGCACATCTACTGAATTACTGTCTATTTTTCAAAACCCATCTCTGATGTTATCTATCCTGTAAAATCTTATTAGGTCTCTATAGCCAGAATTATTACTTCCCTTTCATTCTGATAGATCTCCTTTATGACATTGACTACATAGTGACATGAATTACCAAAATTCCACAATAGTAGTGAGTAGGAAAAAAAAAACATGAGAAGCCACAAGATCTACATATCATCATCATTTTTGAGGGAGGAAGCAGATAGAAGCAAGACAGCTTGAGAAAATGAAAATGGCTAAAATCAATAATAGGACAGAATAAAGGCTTACACTGAGATAGCACCATAGAGAATAGAATCCAAGTTGACTAGTACAGGAACATATGGACAAAGGTAAAAAAAAAGCCCAGATAAAAAGTGAAGCCAATCTTTCTGGGGTCTGACACTTCAGGGCTGCTGTTCTCTCCATCTCTGCTGGGCACCCAGTGGGGGCTGGACACCCAGTGGAGATGTAGGAGGGGCACAGGCACCTCCACAGCCTTCCTGGAGGCTCCCTGCCTCAGTGGTTCCAGCGGGCTCTCACCCTCTTCATCTTGACTAAAGCTGCCTCTGCCAGTAGGTGTTGTTCTCTGGTCCACTCTGGAGTTGCAACACCCCTCAACTATTTGGCTTCTCTGTGTCCCCTCCAATCATATTCTCCCTGTGCCCAAGTGGCCAGCACCCCCTTTCCTGTAGCTGCCTCTGCCTTGCTTTCTTTGGAGCTTAGAGTACATTCACTCTTTGTCCTTTTGGGACCTACCACAAACTTTCTGTTTTCTGCTCCAGAAACATTTCTCTCAGCTCTGCCTCGGAGTCCCTTAAACACAGACTCCAGTGTGTGATTTTCAAAATGCATTAAGAATCCATTCTTTTGGGGCGCCTGAGTGGCTCAGTTTGGTAAAGCATTCGACTCTTGATTCTGGCACACCTGTGAGACTGAGTCCTGCATCAGACTCTGCGTTGATAACACAGAGCCTGTGTGGGGTTCTCTCTCTTCCTCTCTCTCTGCTCACTCACATGCACTTACACGCTCTTTCTCTCAAAAACAAAAAAAAATATATATATATAGCACCTAGGCAAAAACATCATGTCTCTGGTTAACTTCATAATAATCTGGAGCTGGGGACTGTAGGTAGGAGGAAAACTGAAACAGGATTGAGCACGAGTTGATAATTGTTGAAGCTGGATAGGAAATGAGGGTTCACCATAGTATTCTGTATGCTTCTGTGTATTTTAAGGTTTTCCTGGAGCACAAACAAACTATTGCTATACACAATAGGGAATGAACCTCACAAATATTGAGCTGAACTAAAGAAGCCAGACACAAAATGAGCATACAGTGTGATACCATATTAAACCAGGCAAAACAGTTCTATGATGTTAGAAGCCAGGGGCACCTGGGTGGCTCAGTCAGTTAAGCAGCCGACTTCAGCTCAGGTCATGATCTCATGATTCAGGAGTTCAAATTCAATGTCAGGCCCTGTGCTGACAGCTCAGAGCCTGAAGCCTGCTTCGGATTCTGTGTCTCCCTTTCTCTCTGCCCCTCCCCCATTCGCACTTTCTCTCCTTCCCTCCCTCCCTCTGTCTCTCCCTCACTCTCAAATAAATAAACATTTAAAAAATTAAGAAAAGAATTCAGAATAGTAGTTACCCTTGAGGAAACAGGAACTGAGAGGGAGTCAAGGAGGAGCTTCTGCTGGTCTGGAACAATCCTCTTTTTGATCTGGCATTGGTTACATAGGCGTGTTCACTCTGTTAAAATCAAACAGTACACTTAATTTTTTTAAGTCCTTCTCTGTAGGAATGCCATACTTCTTAAAAGATACTTATATTTGCAAACTTCAAATTTAAATGAATAAATGAATAACAATTAGTTGCATAGTCTGGGAAAGCTTATTTATATATCCAATTTCAGTGGACAGTCTTTGCTACTAATCACTGGATAAAGCTTTACTACTAATGATATATTCAAGTTTTTGTTAATAAAAACAAGAGCCTACACAACCAAAAACCACATACTGAAAGAAAATAAATTTAACCAGTGCTTTCGGCCTCCTGAGTGAAGCTCATGAAGGCATCTAACAAGCAGGCAAACTGATGGCTAAACATCCGTTATAGATTCCACACTGGAGGGCCTCAAGCAGGGCTAAGCGCACAACGCCTGCTCTTGTATGTCAGTAGCAGGTCGACGTACTCGGCTTGACTAAGTTGTCCAGCGAGAGCACGCGTGCACATACTACAGCTGTGCTCCTCAAGGCACTGGACTCTAGCTGTACACACTGCCGGTGACGCACTGCGCCTTGTCCCCCTTACAAAACAAGACACATACACTCTCTCAAGAATACAATGTAAAAGTTGGATGAAATTTAAAAAAAATTTTTTTTTAATTTTAAAAGCTAGAGAGGCTATACCAATTGGGGTCACTTCCGGACTGGATTATGGTTTAATATAGAAATAAAATCCACTGGATGACCTTCCTTTACTCGTTAACTCAAACCCATTACCTTGCCCATCACACAATCACTGAGGGGTAAAACTAACCATTAAATTCCTAACCGTTAGCACTGTAGGTCTCAGTGGTAAGGCTTCAGAGAAGCAGTGAGGCTGGGTCACTTTCCTCCCACCAACCATTAGTCGGCCAGCATTTCAGCTAGTGCTCCCCTTCGAATAAGCAAATGCATGAACATTGTCCTTTAGAACTCAGGCTCCCGTAACAGGTTAAAAGAGATGTCTTAATCACAATAATTTCTGACATATTGAAAATGCAGAGTCAAAGAGAAGACTGTACCTCCCTTACCTGCTTGCTGATACTTGTGAAATACTTTTCATTCTATTATTAGAAATAAAGAGAAATGAGGGCCGTCTAGCTCTGGCTGTGATCAAATAGCTCGCATTGGACTAACCCACCCACAAAATGACAACTATAGACTACACAAAATATTTAAAACAACTGTGTGGCAAAATTGATGGTGACCCATCAAGATCCCTTCGGATTCCCTTTCCCGGTCCTGTGTACCCAATGGCCAGCAACTAAACACTTTGTTCTTAACAATTATCCCTGCAACCTTTAGAAGATGCATTCTCGCTGGGGGCAATAATTGGTCCCTGGGGAGAAAACATTTGTACTCTTTTTATGTATAAAGGGGCGTCTGGGTGGCTCAGGTGGTTAACCAGGCGACTCTTGATTTCAGCTGAGTCCATGAGATTGAGCCCCACGTCAGACTCTGTACTGACAGCTTTGAGCCTACTTGGGATTCTCTCCCTATTTTTCTCTCAAAATAAATAAACAAACATTTTTAAAAAAGCAAATACAGATATAAATACAGTACATAAACAAACATATGGTATACTTACAGCAATAAAATTTCCTAGAAAGTGATTAGGGGAAAAATTGCCTAAGAATGTTAACCAAGAGTGTGAAAATGAACAAAAACTTGAGAAACTGTGTTTTGGGGGATTATGGCTCTGGAGTTGCTTTGCCATGAGGAGAGCCAGAAATGCTTGAAAGTGTGACATTCCCTTGGGTAGACTGTAGCCAATTCCTTTGCCTTGGGGTGAGACAAGCTCTAAAGTGGTGATTGATGTTCCAGAGTGTTCTGGAGATGAGTCCGAACCTGGGTCTTCACCTACATGGTACCCTCCCTTGACTTCTTTTGCTATATCTTGTTTCTTCTACTCCTTTTTTTTTTAATTCAAAAAATCTGTCTTAATGTTTGCTTATTTTTGAGAGAGAGAGAGACAGAGTATGAGCAGGGGAGGGGCAGAAAGAGAAGGAGACACAGAATCCGAAGCAGGCTCCAGGCTCTGAGCTGTCAGCACAGAGCCTGACACAGGGCTTGAACTCATGAATGTTGAGATCATGACCTAAGCCAAAGTTGGGTGCTTAACCGACTGAGCCACCCAGGCGCCCTTCTTCTACTCCACTAACTGGTTATCCAAGAAGCACTTTCTTACTTAATCATTTTATCCAAATCCTTGGTTCAGGGTCTACCTCTGGAAGAATACAACCTAAGACAAATCGTATGACGCTATTGCAAAGCAGTAAACACAAGCAGGACTTATAGTTTATGAACAGTTAGAGAAGGGAAGCACATTAGAATCCAGCTGATGCACTGCTCTTCTGTCAGACAGAGTAAGTACAACTCGTCAGCCATGATGTCCTCATCCTTCAATACGTGCTAAAAGAAACGGATCAAATTCTCAAAAAAACCAGAAACCTGTACGATAGAAAAAAAAAGAGCCACAGGTGAATTTGATTTTGGAATGTAATCAAAGACTAAAACATCTATGATTTATGTCCAAGAGAAGAAAAGATAAAGAATTTCACCAAAGAGCAAGAATCTACATATGTTTTTATTAAGTTTTTTATTTAATTCCAATCCAGTTACCATCCAGTGCTGTGTTAGTTTCAGGTGTATAATACAGTGATTCAATAGTTCTATACATTACTCAGTGCCCCTCCGCCGTGAGTGTGCTCTGATCCCCATCGTTTATTTCACCCATCCCGCAACTCAGCTCCCCTCTGGTAATGACCAGTTTGGTCTCCATAGTTCAGAGTCTGTTTTTCAGTTTGTGTCTTTTTTCCCCTTTGCTTATTTACTCTGTTTCTTAAATTCCACATGAGTAAAGTAATATGCTATTTGTCTTCCTCTGATTTAATTAGCTTAGCATGATACTCTCTAGCTCCATCCATGTTGTTGCAAATAGCAAGACTTCATTCTTTTTTATGGCTGGATAATATTCCATTGTGTATATATACCACATCTTTTTTATCCATCTATCAGTGGACACTTGGGCAGCTTCCGTAATTTGGGTATTATATATAATGTTGCAATAAACATAGAGGTGCATATACCCTTTTGAATTAGTGTTCTTATATTCTTTGGGTAAATATCCAGTGGTATGATTACCAGATTGTAGGGTAGTTCTGTTTTTAACTTTTTTAATGTTTTGTTTATTTTTGAGAGACAGTGTGAGCAGGGGAGGGTCAGAGACACAAGGAGACACAGAATCTGAAGACAGGCTCCAGACTCTGAGCTAGCTGTCAGCACAGAGCCCAGTACAGGGCTCGAACCCACGAACCGTGAGACCATGACCTGAGCTAAAGTCAGACGCTTAACCGACTGAGCCACCCAGGCTCTCTGTTTTGAATTTTTGGAAGAACACTTCTCCACAGTGTTTTCCTCAGTGGCTACACCAGTTTGCATTGTCAATAGCACACAAAAGTTCCTTTTTCGCCACATCCACACCAGCACCTGTTGTGTCTTAAGAATCTATATATTTATTAAAAGCTAACTGGAAATTCTATAACAGAAAGTGATTATACTTGAATGTAATAATTCAAGTGATGGGTTTTAATATCAGAATAAATAAAACAGAAAAGATAATTCATCAATTAAAGAACAGGTCAATGTATTAAATTGAAGCAGAGAGTTAAAAAAGACAGAACATGAGAAAAAGTGTAAGAGATTTAGAGAATATGATAGAAAGGTCTAATATCCATGTAATTGTTGTGAAAGAAGCAGAGGAGAGAAAAAAATGAAGAGAAGCAAAGCGTGAAGAAATAGTAGACAAAATTTCCCAACACTGATGAAAGCTATTAAACCACACATTTGAGATGCCCTATGACTCTCAAATGAGATACAGAGAAAACCACATCTAGGCATATGGTAGTCAACCTGACGAAAACCAAATATAAAGGAAAATCTTACAAAGATCAAAAGGGGCAACAATAAGTTTGAAAGTTAACTTTTCAAAAATAATTATGGAAGTCAGAAGACAATGAAGTAACCTTTTTTAAATGCTGAAAGGAAAAACAGACTTCTATATCAGCAAAAGTGAAAGCAAAATAAAGTGCTTTCAACTCAAATGGACTAAAGACCTAAACTCAATATCCAAAACTATAAAACGCCTAAGGGAAAAAAATATGTAAGACAATTCCTGACACTGGATTTGGCCTGATTTCTTGTTTATGACACAAAGGGCACAACACCAAAAGCAAAACTAGAAAAACTGGACTAAGTCAAATTGTAAAACTTCTGTGCATCAAAGGATACAATCAGTAGAGTGAAACGGCAGCCTACAGAATGGGAGAAAATGTTTGCCAATTTTATATTAATAAGGGGTTAATACCTAGAATGTATAAAGAATTCCTACAACTCAACAACAACAACAAATAACCCAATTCAAAAATGGGCAAAGAACTTGAATAGTTCTTTCTAACAGATTGTCTTCTCCAAAGATAATGTACAAACTGCCAACAAGCCTAAGAAGAGGTATCCAGTATCACTAATCATTAGAGAATGCACACTAAAACCAATGAGACAATCCCAAAGCCATCAGATGATTATTGCCAAAACAAAACAGAAAATAAGTATTGTCAAGTATGAGAGGAAATTGGAACCCGTGTACACTGCTGGCAGGAATGGGAAATGGTGCAATCATTATGGAAAACAGTATGACAATTCCTCAAAAATTAAAAATAGAATTACCATGTGACCGTGCAATCCCACTTCTTCATATATACCCAAAAGCATTGAATGCAAAGTCTCAAAGAGATATTTTTACACCTATGTTCACAGCAGCATTTAACACAGTAGCTATGGAAGTAACCCAAATGTCCATATACGGACAGATGTATAAACAAAATGTGGTATATGCACATGGAATATTATTCAGTCTAAAAAAGGAAATTCTGGGGCGCCTGGGTGGTTCAGTTGGTTAAGCATCTGGCTTTGGCTCAGGTTATGATCTCATGGTTCGTGGGTTTGAGCCCCGCGTCCGGCTTTGTGCTGACAGCTCAGGGCCTGGAGCCTGCTTCAGATTCTGTGTCTCCCTCTCTCTCTGACCCTCCCCTGCTCATGCTGTCTCTCTCTGTCTCTCAAAAATAAATAAAAAACATTAAAAAAATTTTTAAATAAAAAAAGGAAATTCTGACTTGAGTTACAACATGGGAGATTATTCTTTTTTTTTTTTTTTACTGTTTTTATTTCTTTTTGAGAGAGAGAGAGACAGAGCATGAGTTGGGGAGGGGCAGAGAGAGAGGGAGACACAGGATCCAAAGGAGGCTCCAGGCTTTGAGCTGTCAGCACAAAGCCTGATGTGGGGCCCAAACTCACAAACTGTGAGATCATGACCTAAGCCAAAGTTTGCTTAACCAACTGAGCCACCCAGGTACCCCAAGAATGTGACTCTTAGCTCAGCTCAGGTCTTGATCTCAGGGTCATGAGTTCAAGCCCCATGTTGGGCTCTACATTGATTGGGTGTGAAGCCTACTTAAAAAAAAAGAAAATGGTCAAAATGGTAAAATGTTAGGCATATTTTACCACACACACAAAAAAAAGGGTACAAATGGCCAATATGGACATGAAAAGATGCTTAACATCGAGAGCCATTAGTGAAATGCAAATCAAATCCACAGTGAGATCCATTTCACACTCTTAGGATGACTGATTATCAAAAACAAGCAAATAAATAGAAAATAACAAGGGGGGGGCGCCTGGGTGGCTCAGTCGGTTAAGCCTCCGACTTCGGCTCAGGTCAGATCTCATGTTCGTGGGTTCGAGCCCCGCGTCAGGCTCTGTGCTGACAGCTAGCTCAGAGCCTGGAGCCTGCTTCCAGTTCTGTGTCCCCTTCTCTCTCTGCCCCTCCCCCTCTCATGCTCTGTCTCTCTCTGCATCAAAAATAAATAAAACATTAAAAAAAAAAAAGAAAAAAGAAAATAACAAGGGTTAGACACAGAGACACTGAAATCTTCCAGCACTGCTGGTGAGAATGCAAAATGATGAAGCAACTGTAAAAAAAATAGCTGGGGGTATGGGCTGCCTGGTGGCTCAGTTGGTTGAGTCTCAGCTCAGGTCATGATCTCATGGTTCCGGGGACTGAGCCCCACATTGGGCTCTGTGCTCACAGCACGAAGCCCTCTTTGAATCCTCTGTTCCCACTCTCTGCCCCTCCCCCAGCACATGTGAGCACGCACTCTCAGTGATTAAACATTAAACGAATAAAAGGGTAAATTTTATGTTATGTGTATTGCACCACAATTTTTTTTAAGATTTTATTTTTAAGTAATCTCTATACCCAACAGGGGACTCAAACTCACAACCCTGAGATCACAAGTCCCATGCTCCACCGACTAATCTAGCCAGGCACCCCTATTTTACCACAATTTTTTTAAAAAGAAAGAGAAGTTTAGAAAGGTCTACTACCTTTTGTGTAAGACAGGGGCATGATATTCGTATCTGCTTACATCTGCATAAAGTAATACTAACAATAAACATATGAAAATGTTTACCTGTAAGACAATGGTAATTAGGTAGATAAGAACAGATGTGAAATTTCTCTGTGTACACTTTTCGTACCGTGTGTATTTAAATCATGTAAGGTACTACCTATTCAAAAGTGAATAGATTTTTCAAATAACTAAATAACATTTACTCAGACATGGCTTTTCCCTAAGGCAGCCACATGCTTTTTAAATCATTCTTACATAAGTAAAGGTCAGACAGTTACTTTAAATCATAAATACAGTCTCAATTCCATTTTAAATAGAAATGTGTGATCCCACAAAATCACAAAAGCTTCAATGTTAATTTAAAGCTAGCTCTTGTCCTGTCCTGCAGACGGGCTCCACGGTGGTTAGCCCATCGGTGGCAGAGGGGAGCAGGGCCCTCTCCCAGCTCTCCAAGCTTCTACTGCTCCTCACTGCGGTTTTACTGCTCTGCCTCTCGGACCCACGGCCCTCCACCCAGAGGAGGAAAGACATGTTCTTACTCTTACAGGTAAGGTCATAGGTCGGTTACATGCTTTCTCTGCTTGCAGATCTTGAAAGCCGACTTTCCCTTCCAGGGCTCTTCATGGGTTTTTGGAGATGCTGCCTACAAATCACCGCTGAACTCTCGGCTGCCATTTCCTCCACCTGAAAGGACACGCTGTCTACTCCCAAACGCTAGGTATTCAACGAGACTCCTCCAGCTTCTCCTTGTTTACGTGGCCTTTGAGCCGGATTATGCGCTGACCCCAAAAAGGCTCTCTGTCACATCTGGTTCATGGGAAACACTCCTGCACTGACTGCCTGACAAACTCTGGAAGAACGGGCTGAGTCCAATTTACTAGATACTCTCCCCTGCTCCACTTCCAAGCAGCAAGCCCCTTCTCTGGATTTCCAGATTCCTTGAAAAGGAGTCAGACTTCAGTGAATGGTGACCTTAAATTCCGAAGACACACTTTAGGCTTTGCAAGTTGAAGTCCCTCTCTCTCTCTCTCTCTCTCTCTCTCTCTTTTTAAAGTTTGTTGACGTTTATTTATTATTCAGAGACAGAGAGAGACAGAGCATGAGCGGGGGAGGGGCAGAGAGAGGTGGAGACACAGAATCTGAAGCAGGCTCCAGGCTCTGAGCTGTCAGCCCAGAGCCCGAAGAGGGCTTGAACTCACAAACTGTGAGATCATGACCTGAGCCAAAGTCGGATGCTTAACTGACTGAGCCACCTAGGCGTCCCCTCTCTCTTTTGACCCAAGGTGAGGAGGAAATCACACACCTACTTCTCACTGGGAGGGGAGCAAGGTTCAAAACCCACCAACAGCTCTCTCCAAAGAAATCCTTTAAAACAATTCTCTCCCTTAGAGTGGAGAAATTGCAACACCTTGGCCAAATTATCAAAATTAGTATAGCCAATGAGAGGCAGATAGATACTATGCACCCTAAGATGTGATACTCTGAGAAAAATAGATCATTTATGTAGCATTTTGACTGGGGTCATAAACTGAATATAATCATGAGAAGATAGCAAACAAATTAAAAATAAGAATTGTTCCTTTAAATTTTTTTTTCAGTATTCTTCAAAACTGCCATTGTTCTAGAAGACAAAGAAAAGCTCCGGAACTGTTCCAGATGAAAGAGATGACAGAGAACAGCCGACGGCAGCAGGTACATTGCAACCTCTAGAGGAGGAAAATGCCACTGGGCTGATGAACTGGAATGTGAACTTAAGTTCTTCAAAGGTGCTGTTCACGGTTAACAGTCCCTAAAGCGGATAACTGTACTGTGGTTACATAACACACTGTCCTTTTTCTTAGGAAATATACAATAAAGTACCTGGAGACAAAGTGGGGTGATGTGTGTGGCTTATTCTTAAATAATTTAGAAAAAATAGAGAAAGAAAGAAGGCTAAAACTCCAAAAGCAAGTAAGATAAGATGTTAACAGTAAGTGAAGCTGTACAGAAGCTAAATGGGTACTTCTTGTAACGTTCTTGCAACTTTTTGGTGACTTTGAAATTATTTCCAAGTAAATACTAAGCTTTTTATATTAAAATCTTCTCTAAGCACCCGTGTGGAGCACGTGACTCTGGTCTCTGGGTTGCAAGTTGGAGCCAGCCCCACACTGGGTGTAGAGATTACTTCAAAATAAAGTGCTGCGGCGCCTGGATGGTTTAGTCAGTTAAGCATACGACTTCAGTTCTAATCATGGTCTCACGGTTCATGAGTTCGAGCCCCACATCAGGCTCTCTGCTGTTAGCACAAGGCCCACTTGGGATCCTCTGTCTCCCTCTCTTTCTGCCCCTCCCTTGTTTACAACCTCTCTCTGTCTCTCTAAATAAATGTAAAAAAATCTTAAAAATAAACAAATAAATAAATAAACAAATAAAACCTACTATCTTATAAATCTCCAAGAACACAACTCATTTATATCCTTGCTAAAGATAAGGGGACCAAGGGGCACCTGGCAGCTCGGTCGGTTAAGTGTCAGACGGTTGATTTTGGCTCAGGTCATGATCTCACTGTTTGAGGGATCAAGCCCCAAGTCAGGCCCCTCACTGACAGCAGAGTTTACTTGGGATTCTCTCTCCTCTCTCTGCCCCTCTTCTCTCTCTCTCTCTCTCAAAATAAATAAACATTTAAAAAAGGGACCAAGAGACATATATCTTGATTTTTTTAACAAATCCCTCTTTTTTAAAATTATTTTTATATTAAAATAGCACACAGGGGCACCTTGGACTCATTCAGTTCAGTGTCTGACTTCAGCTCAGGTCATGATCTCACAGTTTAGGGGTTTGAACTGCGCTCTGTGCTGGCAGTATGGAGCCTGCTTGGGATTCTCACTTTCTCCCTCTCTCTCTGCCCCTGACCTGCTCATTCTCTCTCTCAAAATAAATAAATAAGCATTTAAAAAATAGGTCTTACTTAAAAAAAAAGAAAGAAAATGGCACACAAATGGACAAGTGTATATTATGAACACACTGTTTGAAAAACAATTACATGATGGGCCTGGAGGAGGGCACTTGGCAGGATGAGCACTGGGTGTTACATGGAAACCAACTTGCCAATAAACTATAAAAGAAAAAAAGGAAAAAAAGGAAAAAAAAAAAAGCAATTACATGGACACCTGTGTGCCCAGAATGCAGTTTATAAAACAGAACACTATCAATACTTAGAAGCCCCTGCCCACATCATCTCAATCATGCCCCCATTACGCCACCCCTAGATAATCACCATCCTGACTTTCATAATTGTTCAATCCTTTTCTTCATGTCTTTATCATATATGTATGTAGAATTTTACAATATACAATTTAAAAGTGTCTTGTTCACATTTTAAATAAACAGAATGTGCTACGGCCTGAATGTTTGTGTCCCCCCCAAATTCATATGTTAAAACCTAACCACTAAGATGATGGCATGAGGAGGAGGGAATATGGGAGGTGATTGGTCATGAGGATAGAGCCTTCATGGATGGGACTCGTGCTCTTATAGAAGAAACCCCACATGGGGCACCTGGGTGGCTCAGTCAGTTGAGCATCCAGCTTCAGCTTAGGTCATGATCTCAGGGTTCATGGGTTTGAGGCCCGCGTTGGGCTCTGTGCTGACAGCTCAGAACCTCAAGCCTGTCTTCGGATTCTGTGTCTCCCTCTCTCTGGCCCTCCCCTGCTCATGCTGTCTCTCTCTCAAAAATAAAAGATATTTTTTTTTAATTTTTTAAAAAGAGGCCCCACAAAGCTCCCCAAATCCTTCTGCCATGTGAGGACACAAGAAGTATGCAACCTGAAGCAGAGCTTGCACTTGACCATCCTGGCGCCCTAATCTTGGACTTGTAGCCTCCTGAACTGTAAGCAATAAAGCTCTGCTGTTTTCAAGTCACCCAGTTTATGGCGCTCTGTTACCGTAGCCGGAACAGACTGAGAAGGACAGGATGTTTACGTTTTCCTTGCTTTTTTTGCTCAAGACTACGTTAAAAAAATTTTTTAAGTTTATTCATTGAGGGGAGGAGGGGCGGAGAGAGGGGGAGAGAGAGAAAGAACCCCAGGCAGACTTTGTGCTGTCACCACCAAGCCCAGTGTAGGGCTCAAACTCACGAACGAACTGTGAGATCATGACCTGCGCCGGAATCAAGAGTCAGTCACGTAACCAACTGAGCCACCCAGGTGCCTCTCAATACAACATTGTTGTATGACTCATTCGTACTAATGAATGTAGCTAATGTTCATTAATTTTCATCACCAAAAAATAGGTCAGTGTACAACTATAGTACTGCAATCTATTTATCCAGCTTCTGTGGACAAACTTTGTGTTGCTCCTATGTTTCTGTCATTATTAAATAGTGTTGCTGTTAGCATTTTTGCACTTGTATCTTGATCAACACATGCATGAGCCTTCTCTAGGACACACTCCTAGGAATGGAATTGGTGGTCCGCACTGGCGTTCAACTTTCCTGGTGACTAGTACTGTCAACTACATAATGCCAAAATGTCTTTCAAGGTGATTGTAGCCATTTACATTTCCACCAGCTACATATGAAACATCTGCTCCACACCCCATACCCCTTGTCAACATTTGGTACTATCCAACTTTAAAACCGTTCTATTCTGGGAGGGCCTGGGGGGCTCAGTCAGTTAAGCGTCCAGCTTTGGCTCAGGTCATGATCTCGCAGTTTATGAGTTCAAGCCCAGTGTCGGGCTCTGTGCTGACAGCTCGGATCCTGGAGCCTGCTTCAGATTCTGTGTCTCCCTCTCCCTCTGCCCCTCCCATTCTCATGCTTTGTCTCTCTCTGTCTCTCAATAATAAATAAACATTAAAAAAATTTTTTAATTAAAAAAATAAAATTGCTCTATTCTGGTAAATATGAATGGTATCTTATTATGGTTTAAAGTGCATTTCCCTCAATACTATTGAACTCATCTCTTTGCATATATTTATGGGTTGTTTGTCCTTCTCTTTTATGAAATGCGTATTCATATCTTTTCTTTTTTCTATTGGGTTTTCTTTTTTCTATTGGGTTTTCTTTTTCATATTGATCTGTAAAACTTCTTCATACATTCTGAATGTTAATCCTTTTTCTATTATATATGTTACAACTGTATTCTCCAGTCTGTAGTTTATATTCTCATACTTTTTTATGTCTTTTTTAAACAGAACGTTTTCATTTTGATGTAATGCAACTGATTAATCTTTCATTTTTGGCTTGTTTTATTGTTGTTGTTAACAGAACCCTTTTGTGTCCTGAGATGATAAAGATACTGTCCTTTATTATTTTTTCATTTATTGTGGGCCTTTGGGTTTTGTTTTGTTTTGTTTTGATAGAGAGTATATGCATGAGCAGGGGAGGGGCAGAGGGAGAGAGAGAATCTTAAGCAAGCCCCACACCGGGCACAGATCCCGACAGACCCAGGGCTGGGTTTCACAAGCACGAGATCAGGACCTGAGCTGAAATAAGACGTGGGTGCTCAGCTGACTGAGCCACCCAGGCACCCCAGACCAATACAAAACTTTAAAAAGACTACCTTTGAGGCACCTGGGTGGCTCAGTCAGCTGAACATCCAACTCTTGATTTGGGCTCAGGTCATGATCCCAGGGTCTTGGGATTGAGTCCCACATTGGGCTCCATGCTAAACATCGAGCAGATTCTCTCTCCCTCTGCCCCTCTCATGAGCTCCAGTGCTCTCTCATCTAAAAAAAAAAGAAAAAAGAAAGAAAAGAAAAATTTTATAGTCTTGGGGCATCTGGCTGGCTCAGTCCCAGGAGCATGTGATCCCCTTCATATTTAAATATTTAACTTACTGAGAATTAGTTTTTGATTATGGTTTGAGATAGGGTACTGACTTTGTTTTTCTTCTAATTGGGTTGTATTTGGACCATTTTTTCAATAACCGTCTTTTCCACCCACTGATCTGCAGTGTCCTTACTGTCCATATATGTCCATATATGTGGAGTGTCTGGTTCTCTCTTCATTCCCCTGGTCTATTTCTCTATTCCTGTGTTGGTTCACACTCTCAATTACATACTTATAAAATAAATTTTAAGATCTTGTAGCAACCTTGCCATTTTTCACTATGTGTCTTGGATATTCTTGGATCTTTGCTATTTCATATCAATTATTCTATCAATTTAAGAGTCAGCATATTAAAATCAAAGAAAAATTCTGCTGGGGACACAGGAATTCCAATGACTCTGTGGGCAGAATTAGCATTCTTACAATATTGAGTCTTGCCCATCTACATAAAATGGTTCTGCATTTACCTAGGTCTCTAGAATAAACTCTTTTTGTTACATTTTTCTAAAGTACTTCATAATTTTTGGTACTATAATAAATGGATTTTTTTAAAGATTTTATTTTTGGTAAGTAATCTCTACACCCAATGTGGTCCTCAAACTCCCAACCCTGAGATTAAGAGCCCCAGCCAGGTACTTCAAACAAATGGAATTTTTAAAAACTATATTTTTGGGCACTTAGGTGGCTCAGTTGGTTGAGCACCTGAACTTGGCTCAAGTTATGATCTCATGGTTTCCAAGTTTGAGGCCCACATCGCATTCTTTGCTGACAGCACATGGAGCACACTTAGGATCTTCTGTCCCCTCTCTCTTTGCCCCTCCCCTGCTTACGTGCACACGCGCACACACATGCTCTCATTCATTCTCTCTATCTCAAAAATAAATAAACATTCACAAAACATATATTTCTGGGGTACCTGATGGCTCAGTTAGTTAAGCGTCCAACTTTGGCTCAGGTCATGATCTCATGGTTCATGATTTCGAACCCCACGTCAGGCACTGTGTTGATAGCTCAGAGCCTGGAGCCTGCTTCAGATTCTGTGTCTCCCTCTCTCTCTGTCCCTCCCCCACTCACACCCTGTGTCTCTCTCAAAAAAAAAAATAAATAAACAGGGGCGCCTGGGTGGCTTAGTCAGTTAAGCATCCGGCTTCAGCTCAGGTCATGATCTCATGGTTCATGGGTTCGGGCCCCGCATCGGGCTCTGTGCTGACAGGTAGCTCAGAGCCTGGAGCCTGCTTCAGATTCTGTGTCTCCCTTTCTCTCTGACCCTCCCCTGTTCATGCTGTCTCTCAAAAATAAATAAAAAGATGTAAAAAAATTTTTAATAAATATTTAAAAATTATTTTTAATTTTTTAAATGTTTTATTTCTTTTTTTCAGAGAGAGCCAGCGGGGCTTGAACCCACAAACCATGAGATCATGACCTGAGCCGAAGCCAGACGCTTAACTGACTGAGCCACTCAGGTGCCCTTAAAATTGATTTTCAAACATTAAACTAACTTTGCCTTTCTGGAATGAATCCAACTTGGTCATGATGTATTTCATCAATGAGTTCAGTTTGTTTAGATTTACTTAGGACTTATGAATGAGATAGGTCTATAATTTCTTTTCTTGTTCTACCCTTCTTAGCTTTGGTGTTGCTCTAAATTTATCTCTTTCTTAAAGAATAATTAGAATTTCAAAGATAAAGAAATGGCACTGACAGTGACAACAGATGAGAACCTAGATATTAGAATAATTACTCAGACCATCTTCCTATTCCCCTTTTCCCTTCTTTTTTTAAACTTTTTAAAAAATTTTTATTTTTAAATAATCTCTACACCCAGTGTGGGGCTTGAACTTACAACCTTGAAATCAAGAGTTGCATGCTCCACTGACTGAGCCAGCCAGGCACCCCAAGATTTTATTTTTTTAAGTAATCTCCACAGTCAACATGGGGCTCAAACTCCCAACCCCAAGATCAAGAGTCACATGCTCTACCAATGGAGCCAGGTGGTGCCCCATTCCCCCTTCCTTATTTCCTCTTCCCATTTATAGAGAATGATATAAAAGAATAATTATATAAACTATGTCATCTACTTCTTCAATTTTGTGTATTTTGTAGAAATTAAGCAAATATAGGTAAAAATGTAAATAATGATCAATGGACTTACATTCTTAAGTTTTAATTCTAAGTTTCTAATAAAACTATTCACCTGAAACACTTGCCTGCTAATAGAAAGTAAAAATCATACTTGGGAAGTAAATCACGTTCTATAATTTTCCACTGCATTCTTTCAGATTGTCTCTTAATACCATGTCATGCCAACAGTTGCTATGTTATTCTAGTTGGAAAGCATGTTGGAAAAAAGCATGGGGGCACCTGGGTGGCTCAGCTGGTTAAGCTTCTGACTTTGGCTCAGGTCATGATCTCGTGGTCCATGTTTGAGCCCCACATCAGGCTCTGTGCTGCCAGCTCAGAGCCTGGAGCCTGCTTCAGATTCCGTGTCTCCCTCTCTCTTTGCCCCTTCCCCACTCATGCTCTGTCTCTCAAAAATAAACAAATGTTAAAAAAAAAAAAAAAGGAAGAAGAAGAATATACTCCTTCCATTTAAAAAAAGAAGCATGGCCAAGAATTTTAAGAAATATTAATAGGGGAGAAATTAAAACAAAAGCGCAGAGTTAGGTATTTTGCTGCTTTCTCCAAACCGTAGCTACAGCTGCTGGACGCATTCATGTGCTCACTCCACAGCACAGGAGAGAAAAGTCAGACTCGGGTGATTCCCTGTTTGTTAAGTGCAAACAAAACTGTTGACTCAGCTCTCAACAGGGAAAGGCAATGTCCTTGTCCCAGAATTTCAAAACCTAAAATAAACAAATGCTGTCCAAGCTGTTCAATGACAACTTGAATGAAAATAAGGCACTTATGTTTTAACCTTTTAAGAATAGGAACCCAAAATAAATGTACAAAACTTTACCTCTTACTACCTTATTTGAAACGTTGGAACATGATTTTCTGAGATTGCTATTTCAAAAGGCATGGAAACAATGCTAAATCTCTCAGAGTTAAAAAAATATACAGTGTAGTTATGTAGGCTTCGGTTCCCATCCTCTGGATCCTTCCTCATGTCACATGGCTATATGATATTCCCAAGTCATGGATTGTGCCGTTTGATCTCTGATGCCGCTTGAAGATATTTCAGGGTTCCAGAAGCCAGGCAGTTCTCCGAATACACTAACTACACATATGAAGCAGCTCAAATGTACAAGTGCTTCCATCAACAGTCTCTTCAAAGCTCATTAATAACTTACAGGTGTGAGAGTGGAAATGCCCTCTGCACTCCCCTGCCCCTTCTGGAACTCTGGTTACTCTCTCTGGGCCATTTTCGTAACAGTGAATTCTTAACGTAATATTTCTCTTTATCTATGTTCTCTTTCCTGGTTCTGGGGGATTTTAAGATGACATTACAAAATCTTCTAGGAAACAAACAACAACAAAAAGAAACAGACAAAAATGCTTCAATGTGTTAATTCCAGAGTTTTCTTCTTTTTGTCCTTATGTTATTAGATTATGAAGAGTAGAGAAAAGCAGGGCACCTGGCTGGCTCAGTTAGTGGAACATGTGACTCGTGCTGTTGGGATTGTGGGTTCAGGCCCCACACTGGGTGCAGAGATTACTTACAAATAAAATCTTTAAAAAAAAAAAAAGTAGAGAAAAGCCATGTAAATCCTTCTTGAGAATATACCTATAAAAAGAAAAGGAAAAGGAAAGATGGAACAGGTGGGTAGTAAAAATCTGCCTGGTTTTGAAATATGGCAAAGTTATGATGGACTCTAACATCTGCGTGGTTTCTAGCACCGCTGAAGATGGGCTCTAAAACTTTACTAGCACTTCCGAAATGAACTGTGTGTGAGAAAGAAGCTTAATTCTACATCTAGGTCAGTCAAGGTTTCTCAACAGTGAAACTATTGACATTTGGGGCCAAATAGTTCTTTGCTATGGGGCTTTCTGGTACACTGTAGGATACACAAAACCTCTCTGGCCTCTCCCCACTACATGCTAGTAGCAGGCACAGCACCTGCCTCAGTTGTGACACCAAAAATGTCTCTAGACATCCCCAAATGTTCCCTGTGGGGCAAAATTACCCCTGGTTGAGAACCACTGTTGTAAATGGAAGTGTCTTCTGATCTTGAGCCTGTGCATATGAATCAACCCAGCATCAGGGCAAGCCAAGTAAGACGGTTAAATGTATGTTTATTCTTTGGGTGAAGGGATAGTTCCACAGTGCTGAAGTACCTCTCCATGGAGTCCTTTTAACTACAAAGGAGAAAAGGTACCTTTATGAGACAGAGAACTGACAATCACCACCTTAACCAAGTGACCAAATGTAGCATCACTAATAATAGAACAAAATGACATTATGTATTTAACCTGAGTCTAATCAAACTTCTAGATTTATATCAAGTTTACAGAAACGAAAACTGATGGGACACTTGAGTGGCTGAGTCAGCTGGGCAACCAACTCTTGATTTTGGCTCAGGTTGTGATCTTGCAGTGAGGTTAAGCCCTGTGTGGGGCTCCGCACTGAGCATGGAGACTACTTAGAAATTCTCTCTCTCCCTCCTTCTCTCCCTCTCTCTCCCTCCCTCCCTCTCTCTCTCTCTCTCTCTCTCTCTCTCCCCCTTCCTGGTTCTCTCTCTCAAAATAAATAAACATTAAAAAAAAAAAGAGAAGTGATACACAGGTTAAATGATGTAATGAGGAAACAATCAAACACAGAATGTTAGACACACTACATGAAAAGTGGACTGAACCTTTCAAAAACATTTTCTATTAATGTTAGGAAAAGAAAATAAAAAGTGAGGAACCATACTAGACCAAAGAAGCCCAAAGAGATAACAATGTAGAGACTTTGTGTCTTTTTTAGGCTATAAAGAGCATTTGTTGAAACAACTGGAGAAATGTGAATATAAACTGGGTATTAGATGGCAACTAAATTGTGATAATGGTGGCATATTTATAATGGAGAATGTTCTTAATCTTAGCAGGTGCATACTGGGGTAAAATTTCATGATGTCAAATTACTCAAGCATATATATTTGAAAAGTTTCAAAACAGGGGCACCTGGTTGGCTCAGCCAGTAGAGCATGAAACTCTTGATCTCAGGGTTGTGAGTTGAGCCCCATGCTTGGTGTAGAGCTTACTTAAGAGAGAAAAAAGAAAAGAGAAGAGAAGAGAAAGGGAGAGAGAGAGAGGAGGGGAGGAAGGAAGGCAGGAAGAAAGGAAGGAAGGGAGGAAGGGAGGGTGGAAAGAAGGAAGGACGGGAGGGAAGGAGGAAGGAAGGAACGAGGAGGAAGAAAAAAACAAAAGAAAGAAAGAAAGAAAGTCTCAAAACAAAACATTAGGTAAAAAACAAAAAATGAAATTGTTTAATTGATGGGGCGCCTGGGTGGTTCAGTTGGTTAAGCGTCTGACTTCAGCTCAGGTCATGATCTCATGGTTTGTGGGTTTGAGCCCCGCATCGGGCTTTGTGCTGACAGCTCAGAGCCTGGAGCCTGCTATACATATTCTGTGTCTCTCTCTCTCTCTCTCTGCTCCTCCCCCATTCACTATCTCTGTCTCTATCTTTCTCAGTAATAAATAAGCATTAAAAAAAATTTTTTTAACGGATAGCTATTCTTTAAAAAAAAAAAGGTTAATTGAGGAATGACTGGATGGTTCAGTCGTTAGGCATCCAACTCCTGATCTCAGCCCAGGTCTTGATCTCAGGATCATGGGTTCAAGCTGCGCATAGGGCTTTGCACTGGGCACAAAGCCTACTTTAAAAAAAGATGTTTGGGTGTGGAGAGACGGGCACCCTCCTACGCTGTTGGTGGGAATGTAAACTGGTGCAGCCGCTCTGGAAAACAGTGTGGAGGCTGCTCAAAAAACTATCGATAGAACTCCCTTATGACCCAGCAATAGCATTGCTAGGGACTTACCCAAGGGGTACAGAAGTGCTGATGCATAGGGGCACATGCACCCCAATGTTCATAGCAGCACTGTCAACAACTGCCAAATCATGGAAAGAGCCTAAATGTCCACCACCTGATAAGTGGATCAAGAAGATGTCGTGTATATATATATATACAATGGAGTACTACATGGCAATGAGAAAGAATGAAATCTGGCCATTTGTAGGAAAGTGGATGGACCTTGAGGGTGTCATGCTAAGCGAAATAAGTCAGGCAGAGAAGGACAGATACCATATGCCTGCACTCACAGGTCTAACAGGAGAACAGGAGAAACCTAATGGAGGACGAGGGGGAGGGGAAGAGGGAAAGAGAGTTGAGGAGAGAGGGACGCCAAACCTGAGAGACTACTGAATACTGAAAACGAACCGAGGGTTGAAGGGGGAGGGGGAGGAGGGAAAGAGGTGATGGTCATGGAGGGGGGCACTTGTGAGGAAGAGCACTAGGTGTTGTATGGAAACCAATTTGACAATAAACTATTTAAAAATGTTTAATTAAAAGGATCACTAATATTTATATCAATACCAATTAGTATTTTTGGAGTGTTGATGCACTATGAGAGGTTCAAAGCTATATAATCCCTGGCCATGAAGGGATAAACATTAATTCCTTTATCAAAATTAAGAAAGAGGGCTATGTATGGGGCGCCTGGGTGGCTCAGTCGTTAAGCCTCCGACTTCACCTCAGGTCATGGTCTCACAGTTCATGGGTTCGAGCCCCATGTCGGGCTCTGCACTGCCAGCTCAGAGCCTAGAGCTGCTTTGGATTCTGTGTCTCCCTCTCTCTCTGCCCCTGCCCTGCTTGCACTCTCTCTCAAAAATAAACATAAAAATTTTTCTCTGTAAAGAAAGAGGGCTATGTAAAGTTTCTCCTGCCCACCAGGTGTGTGTGCTGTCCCGGCCTAACAGTAGTCCTGTAGACGGGGCCAGTAGCTCTCCAGTTTTGTCCTCATTCAGTCCTGTCGTATCCCTGTCTGTCATTTTGGTGCACATCCCTGCTGTGTTTTTTGTCGGCTTCTCTCTCTCTGGCTCCCCATTCTGATTTACCTGCTCCTATGATCTCAGATATTCCATTTCACCTCTGGGTTTGTGGCTTGCCTCATCTCTCCAACACTGTTTAGAACGACTCAAGTCTTCTTTGTGAACCTTCCTTGTAAACTGCCTGGGAAACTAGGCAGATAGGATCCAAGGTTTCCAGGGCCTACCTATCTCCTGATTCCAGCTTCCAAAGTTCAAGGACAACTTGATGGTTCACCTCTTCAAAAAGACAGCAACAACTTTTATTGTCCAGAGCTTAGACCATATTATCATGGATTTTATTTTAATTTGGATATCCCAAACTATGTTGGTACTATTAGCCCCATTTCATGAATTAGAAAACTGAAGATCAGAGAGGCTTAGTAACTTGTCTAATTTCACCTGACCATTAAACCTCAGGGCTAGGACCCAAACTCGAGTCTTCTATATTTCTGTTGAAACATACTGCCTAAAAAGGAGAAATAAAAGATACGTGGCAAGGGGCAGAACGTATGGTTTTCTAGACACGACGAAACTAAAAACAAAATTAAAAGTAAAACTATCTCTTAGATGAAGTTTGCATTTGAGATCTTTCCCCCTCATACCCCAAGCGCTCCAGTACTTTCCGATGGTTCCTTGGTTACTCAAGGGCCCACCCCCAGAACATCCTGTGGTCCATGAATATGCCACTTCCAGCAGAACTTCGGCTCAGTCATGAGCTCATGGTTTGTGGGACCGAGCCCTGCCTTGGGCTCTGCACTGACAGCATGGAGACCGCTTAGGAGTCCCTCTCTCCAGCTCCGCTGCTCCCCTGCTTGTGCTCTCTCTCTCTCAAAATTAAACAACAACAACCACCTGTCTGGGGAACCAGAGAAGCTGTCTGCTTCTTACTTTTATTACCTAAAATATTTTCATGATTCAAAAATCAAAATAATACCAAACGTATTTACTGAGAAGTCTCAGCAACCTTTCTAGTCTCTCTCACTTCATAAACCATTTTTATTCATTTTTTGTCTCTCAATCCAGTATTTATGTAACACAAGCAAAACATATTTTCCCCTTATATAAAAGGTAGCATCATAGACAAACTCTTCAGCTGTTTGCCTTTTTCCCTTTTCAGTATATCTGAGATCTCTCTCTGTATCGGCACATTTAGACCTCCCTCGTTCTCTTTTACAGCTGCCTTCTATTGACTTACTTGGTGGGTGTACCACTGTTTATCTAACTAGACCCCTAGCACAGGGCACATTGTTTCCAATATTTGGCTGTCATAAGCAATGATATCCTAATACATGCAGATGCATCTGCAAGATGGATTTATACACATGGAAATATTTTATCAAAGGGTGTGGTAGACAGAAAAAGGGCTTCCAAAGGTGTGGATATCCTAACCCCAGGATCCTGTGAACATGTTACCTTATATTCAAAAGAAACTCAGGGCGCCTGGGTGGCTTAGTCAGTTAAGCGTCTGATTTTGGCTCAGGTCATGATCTCATGGTCCGTGGGATCAGGCCCCATGTCAGTCTCTGTGTTGACAGCTCAGAGCCCGGAGCCTGCTTCAGATTCTGTGTCTCTCTCTCTCTCTGCCCCTTCCCCGCTCATGCTCTGTCTCTCTCTGCCTCTCAAAAATAGATAAACGTTTAAAAAAAGAAAGAAAGAAACTACAAATATGGTTAAGTCAGAGACCTCCTTACTTCTACCCCAAAGTATCTGTGTGGGCTGGATGTAATCATAAAGGTCCCATAAAGTGAGGCAGGTCTGTGAGGATAGAAGATGTTATACTACTGCCTTTGAAGACAGAGAAGGGGCCATGAACCAAGGAACGTAGATGGTCCCTAGAAACTAAAAGGGACAAAGAAATACTCTCCTAGAGTCTCCAGAAGGAATGCAGCCCCATAAACCCATCCCAGACTTCTGACCTCCAGGACTATGATAAATTTGTGTTGGTTAAGTGACTAAGTTTGTGGTCATGGGTTACCGTGGCAATAAGAAACTATCACAAGGGTGAACCAAACGTAAACCTGCCTATTGCCAAATTTCCAAATTGCCATAAAGTCTGTACCTTTTTGTACTTCTACCAGCAACGTGCTTATTTTCTCACCATCTAACAAAGTACGTTATCAAACTTTAAAAGTTTTGCCCATTTCATAGGTGAAAAATAATTTATCTCAGTATGGCTTTAATTCATGTGTGAAACCAGACATCTTGTCACATATTTAAAAGATTTCTTTTTCTGAACAATCTGTTAAAATATTTTCTATATTTTTCTACTGGGTAGTTGCTCTGGTCTTGATTTATTTCTAAAAATGCTTTATATTTTAGGGATCTTGTCCCTTTGTAGGATGAATTGCAAGTATTTTTCCCACTTAGCCATTTGTCCTTTCACATTGCTTATAGCATTTATTGCTATGCATAAGTTTTTATTGTTTACGATTTTTTTAAATTGATGTTTAAAGTTGTCCTCAACTATCTTTTTCAGAGTCAAGCCATTTTATTGTGGCCTGCTCTGGTGTATTAACAACTCAACAAGATCGCTACCTATTTCAAGTGCCAAGTGTAGTTGACTTGCTTTCGCTTATTTCTGCATTGATTCTACAAATGGAGGAAAATTCCAGTGTGAGATAACAAATACAGAAGAGGGCAAAAGAAAACTCCAAGTAACCTATACAACTTTTAGCAATGCAATTACTGCTTTATTTAAGTTCATTAAAATAAAAAATCCCTAAATCTGCTAAGAGAATTATAAAGTTTTACTACAAGAATATGTTTTTTACTCAAATGCATCCTTTTGAAATTTATTTTTGAGAAGCCCATTTATTTGTCTACAGCAAGACATACTACCAGCAGCATTATTTACAACAGCAAATGACAGAATGAGCCCAAGTGTCCTTAGATAGATGAATGGATAAAGAAGATGTGGTGTATTGGGGGGCACCTGGGTTGTTTAGTTGGTTAAGTGTCTGACTTCGGCTCAGGTCAGGATCTCACCGTTCGTGAGCTCAAGCCTCAAGTCGGGCTCTGTTGCTGACATCTCAGAGAGCCTGGAAACTGTTTCGGATTCTGCATCTCCCTCTTTCTCTGCCCCCCCCTCAAAAATAAATAAACATTAAAAATATTTTTTGAGATGTGGTGTATATATATATAGAATTGAATAGTATTCAGCCATAAAAAGAATGAAAACTTGCCATTTGCAACAACATGGATGGATCTAGAGAGTATACAATGCTAAGTAAAAAGTCCATCAAAGACAAATACCATATGATTTCACTCATATGCAAAATTTAAAAAACAAATGCGCAAAGGGAAAAGAGAGAGAGAAACAAGCCAAGAAGCAGACTCTTATCCACAGAGAACAAACCGATGGTTACCAGAGGGGAGGAAAGTAGGTGGCTGGGTGGAATAAGTGATAGAGATTAAGGAGTGCACTGATGATGAGCACTGGGTGATGTACAGAAGTGTTAAATCGCCATATTCCACACCTGAAACTAATATAACACTGTACCTTAACTGTACTGGAATTAAAAGAAAAGAAAAGAAAAGAAAAGAAAAGAAAAGAAAAGAAAAGAAAGAAAAATAAGGACCTTTTTTAATTAAAATAAACTAAGACCATTTTGGATCACAAAGGAGAAATATTTAACAGGGGTGCCTGAGTGTCCCAGCTGTTAGAGCATGTGACTCTTAGTCTTTGGATTGTAAGTACGAGCCCCACATTGGTTGTAGACATTGCTTAAAAATATAATCTTAGGGGTACCTGGGTAGATCAGGGAGTTGAGCATCTGACTCCTGATGTCAAATCAGGTCATATCCCAGGATCATGGGATCGAGTCCCACGTTGGGCTCCACATTCAGCCTAAGAATCTCTTCTCTCTCCCTCTGCCCCACTCCCCTGCTTATGCAGTCTTTCTCTCTCACTAAAAGAAAAAAATAAAAATAAATGAATAAAATAAAACCTTTTAAAAATCTTTAAAAAAAGAAACACTTAACTGAGTTGCTACTCATTAGCATCAAAATTTAAGCAACTCAAAAAACGGAAGTTGTACAACTCAGAAAATTTCCCTAAGATGCGTCATCGCAAAAACTATTTTGAGTTAGTTTATTTTTTTAATGTTTATTTATTTTGAGGGATAGAGAGTGTGCGTGAAAGGGGTGGAAAGCGAGCAGAGCAAAAGGCAGGGAGAGACTCCCAAGCAAGCTGTGTACTGTTAGCACTGAGCCTGACGCAGAGCTCAATCTCATGAACAGAATTTCTTCCTTTCATGGGTCCAAACTTTGAAGATCATGACTTGATCAAGAGTTGGACACTTAACCAACTGAGCCACCCAGGCGCCTCCTATTTTAAGTAAGTTTATTATTTAAACACAGTTGGTAGTAGGAAAATAATTGTGCTTACTTTTTATACTGTTACTTTCAAGTTTAACTTTTTCAAAGAATGTTTATATAAGTGTAAGTGTTGGAATTTTTAAAGGTTTTTAAAATGTTATTTGGTCATAAAGTTATATAGCTATGAATGGGGGGAAAGGCTCTTTTTTGTTGTTTTTTAATATTAAAGTTTTTTTACATCTTTATTTTTTTATTTTTGAGAGAAAGAGGGAGAGAGAAATCCCAAGCAGGCTCCACACTGTCAGCACAGAGCTCAACACAGAGCTCAAACTAACAAACTGTGAGATCATGACCCGAGCCAAAACCAAGAAACAGACACTTAACTGACTGGGGCCATCCACGTGCTCTTGTCTTTTTTTTTAAAGCCACACTTACATACTGTCATGATCAGACTATTACATTTAGCAATCAACAGTACGAGTGCAAACATTAAAACCCTTGGTTGGGATGCTTTACACTCTCCACAGAACACAAACTACAATACCCTGTTACGCAATTAGTCACAAATACAGCCCTCAAGGTTTCTGCCCATACACATGAGTACTGTCTAAAACATGTCTTCTCTCTCGCAGCTGGTCCCTGCCACCACTGTGTTTGGCTGTGTCCACAGATCTGTTATAGCCTGTAGCTTCCCTGTCACTTCTCTGGCTCTTCTCTCCTGCTCAGCTTTGTTTCCTGGCCATAATTAAAACCTTCTGCCACGGCCATAGCTACTGCTACTGTTGGAACCGACATAAGCACCTTGGTTTCGTGGTTTGGCAAAGTGTCGGTCTTCACCACCATAGGGGCCAGAACTTCTGTCTCCAGAATTTCTTCCTTTCATGGGTCCAAACTTTGAAGATTGATTGTTGTAATTTCCAAAATCACTATAGTTTCCACCACGTCCAGAGTTGCTTCAATCTTTACAAAGTCCATCACAGCCATCCCCACTGCCACCATATCCACCACCACCTCCACTGTCGCCATAGCGACCTCATCTACTCATGTTTCCTTCGTGACCAAAGTTGTTATTCCCACCCAAACCACCTCTATGATCATCACCAAACTTTCCAGAGCCATTTCAACCTCTTTAGCTGGATGAATCATTAGCCATCTCTTGCTTAGATAGATCTTTCTTTACTTCACAGTTGTAGCCATTCACAGTATGGTATTTTGGGGGGTTGTTTTTTAAAGCTTATTTATTTATTTTGAGGGGGGTGAGGAGCAGAGAGAGAGAATCTCAAGCTACTCCATGCCATCAGCCCTAAGCCCTATGCAGGGTTCAGACCCATGAACCATGAGATCATGATCTGAGCCGAAATCAGGAATTGGAGGCTTAACCAACTAAGTCACGCAGGTGCCCCAACAGTATGGTATTTTTGAATGACAATTTGTCTACAGAGTCAGTCATCAAATGTTACAAAATCAAAGCCTCTCTTTTTGCCACTGCCTCAGTCAAGCATGATTTCAACTACCTCCATTTTTCCCATACTGCTCAAAATGATCTCTTAGTTGACATTCTTTAGTGTCTCCTTTAATTCCACCAACACAAATCTTTTTCATAGTAAGTGAGCACCAAATCTTTGAGAATCTTCTCTTGAAACAGCCCTCTTTGGTTCCACAACTATTCCATCTGCTTTGTGTGGCCCTGCATCCACCCCTCCACAGTGGGGTACTTGACAGAGCCAAAGCCTCTGGAGCACTTGGTGTTTGGACCTCTCCCCCCCGCACAGTCCATGAGAGGTCCCATTGCTCACAATGGCTCCTCAGACTCTCATCGGTTATTTCAATTTTTTCTTAATTTTTTAATGTTCTATTTATTTTTGAGAGAGAGATCGATCAATCGATCATGAGCAGGGGGGATCAGAGAGAGAGGGAGACACAGAATCTGAAGACAGGCTCCAGACTCTAAGCTGTCAGCACAGAGCCTGACACGGGGCTTGAACCCACAAACTGCGAAATCATAACCTGAGCTGAAGCCAGACACTCAACCAGGCACCCCTCATCAGTTGTTTCAAAGCTCATACCTCCAATGAGGAGTTTCAGTAGCTGTTCAGACTCTTTGGGCAACTCTGACTAAGACATGATGGCACTGGGTAGGGGGACTTCAGCAATGCTTACTTGGTAGTGTCCACAGGCAGAAAGGTTGCTTTTGTTGTTCTAGGGGGTAAACCTACATTTAGGGGTCAACCACATTTGCATTGGGGCCTACTTTTCATACTTAGATTCTATTGAGTGTTGGCCACTGGGCGCTGGAGCCAGAAAGGACGGCATGATCCAGAGCACAACAAGCTGTAATGACCATTTCATCCACTCCAGTGATGTCAACAGCCATTTTCCCCTTCTTCCATAGTAGCTGGAGCCAGACATATGTCTACTAAGTGAAGCTACATTTCCCAGGCTCTCTTGCAGCTTGGTGACTCAGTTGCCAATAATGGAGTGCACCTGAAAATAATGTGTGCTGCTTCTGGATATCAGCCTTCAAATATTAAGCACATATGTTCAGTCACTGTCTCTTCACCTTCCTTCATACTTTCTTGCTAAATGTGAAAAACCAAAATATCTTGCAAGCTACGTGTTCAGGGTAACAAAGCTGTGCAACTAGGCTTCATGGCTTCATGGAGCAAAGTCCTTCTATCTATCATGAACTAGTATGTGAAAGAGAATTAAAATTCTATCTAATTGGTGACTGTATTTGGGTATCTTTTTCTTCTATAGAAACATAACCAAATATGCCACATATGATTAAGAAGGATTTTGTAGATAACACAAAGATAGTAATTATTTTAGGGTGATTGTTCTTTGTGTCTAGTATAACAGAATCTCTCTTGAGATCATAAAGGTATTCTCCTGGATTTTTTTATTAAAATGTTCAAGTTTTGCTTTTGAAATTAAGGTTTCAATACTGGAATGTGGTTTGCATATAGTTGGGGTGAGGATATGCAGTTAGCTGATCATTTATAGTGTCACTTGTGTTATATACAAATTACTAGAGATGACCGTTGTCTGTTCCATTGCTTATAAGTTTGTGCCAATGTCACACCCCTATAATTACTAAAACTTTACATCAAATTTTATATTTGGCAATATAAATCCTTCATTAATTTTCAAAATTATCTTGACAATTCTTGACATTTTACTCTGCTATTTAAGTTTTAATATCCACCTATCAAATTACAGACATATACATGCACAACAACTAGGGTTCATGGCGGAACTGCACTGAATACGTGAATTAATACAGGAACAAATTACATCTTTACAAAAGCAAGTCTTCCCACTCATGAGCATGTTAGGTCTATACATCATGGATTTAAATAAGTTCTTATAATTTTCTCCATAAAGATCTTTAACATCTTTTGTTAGATATGTTTCAAGGTCTCTCAGAGCTTTCTCACTATTTCATGTGGTATATATTTTTTAAGTAATCTCTACACCTGGGGCACCTGAGTGGCTCAGTGAGTTAAGCAACCAACTTGATTTAAGCTCAGGTCATGAACTCGTAGTGTGTGAGATCGAGCCCCATGTCAGACTGCATTGATGGCGTGGAGCCTTCTTGGGATTCTCTCTCTCTCTCTCTCTCTCTGCCCCTCTCCACTCACACACACACTTGCTCTCTCAAAATAAACTTTAAAAAATATTTTAGAACTATTAAAAATAATAAAGTAATCTCTATATCCAATGTGGGGCACAAACTCACAATCTTAAGACCAAGAGTTGCATGTTCTATTGACTGAGCCAGCCAGGCACACAGTCATCTGGTTTTTCTTTTTTTTATGTTTACTTATTTTTGAGAGAGAGAGGGAGACAGAGTGTGAGCAGGGGAGGGGCAGAGAGTGATGGAGACAGAATCTAAAGCAGACTCCATGCTCTGAGCTGTCAGCACAGAGCACAACTTGGGGCTCGAACTCACAAACCACAAGATCATGACCTGAGCTAAAGTCAGATGTTTAAATGACTGAGACACTGAGGTGTCCCCAAATGGTATTTTTTAACTGAATTTTCACCCCGTTTTTTGTTGGCACATAGGAATATTGGTGGTCTTCTGGATACTTATCCTGTAATCTGTAATTTTGCTGAATTCTCTTACTAATTTTAATGGTTTGGTTTTCTTAGATTTTCTATATATGCAATCAAGATGAAAACTAACAACCTAGGAGAGGTTGGGTGTTTCAGTAGGTTAGGCATCCAACTTTTTTTTTTAATTTTTTATTTATTTTTTTAATAACTTGGGTTAGTTAGCACATAGTGCAACAATGATTTCGGAAGTAGATTTCTTACTGCCCCTCACCCATTTAGCCTATCCTCCCTTGCACAACCTCTCCAGCAACCATCTGTTTGTTCTCCATATTTAAGAGTCTCTTATGTTTTTGTCCCCCTTCCTGTTTTTATATTATTTTTGCTTCCCTTCCCTTATGTTCACCTGTTCTGTGTCTTAAAGAGTAAACTCACATGATATTTGTCTTTCTCTGACTAATTTCACTTAGCACGATACCCTGTAGTTCCATCAACGTAGTTGCAAATGGCAAGATTTCATTCTTTTTGATTGCCAAGTCATACTCCATTGTATATATATTCCACATCTTCTTTATCCATTCATCCATCGATGGACGTTTGGACCCTTTTCATACTTCGGCTATTGTGGATAGCGCTGCTATAAACATTGGGGTGCATGTGCCCCCTTTGAAATAGCACACCTGTATCCCTCGGATAAATACCTAGTAGGGCAATTGTTGGGTCATAGGATAGTTCTACTTCTAATTTTTTGAGGAACCTCCATACTGTTTTCCTGAGGGGTTGCACCAGTTTGCATTCCCAAACATCCAATTCTTAATTTCCATTCAGGTGATGATACCATGGTTCGTGAGACTGAGCCGCACCCCGAGTCAGGCTCTGCACGCACAGTGAGGAGCCTGCCTGGACTCCCTCCACCTGTCTCCACACCCCCCCCCTTGTGCCGGCATGTGTGCTGGTGTGCGTGCGCACGCACACATGCGTTCTTCCCCTCTCTCTCTCTCTCTCAAAATAAATAAACAATTTTTTAAAAATAACAACTTAAATTTTCCTTTTTAGCTCCTCTGTTTTTTCTTTTCTTTTTGCCCTAGATAATATCTTCAGTAAAATATGGAACAGAATTCATGAAACTTGCATTTCTGTCTTGTTCCTGACTTGAAGGAGAACATTTTCATGCTTACTCTTAGTTCTATGGGACACCGTTTATCATGTTAACAGAAATTCCTTTATCATGGCTACATAGATAGGTATATCATTTGCGTTCCAAATAGATTTTGAATTTTACCAAAGCATTTTCTGAATTTTTTGAGATGATCTTATCATTTTCCTTAATTTGTAAATGTAGTAGATTATATCAGTAAGTTTTCTACTATTAGACCATCCTTGAACTCCTGGAATAAATTCTTCCTTAATCAAAAAAAAATTTTTTTACACACGCCACATTTAATCTGCTCATGTCTTACTTAGAATTTTTATATTATAGGAGTGCCTGGGTGGCTCAGTCAGTTAAGCATCCAACTTCGGCTCAGGTCATGACTCTCATGGTTCATGTGTTTGATCGAGCCCTCCATCAGGCTCTGTGCTGACAGCTCAGAGCCCATAGCCTGCTTTGGATTCTGTGTCTCCCTCTCTCTCTGCCCCTCCCCTGCTCACTCTCTGTCTCTCAAAAATAAATAAACATTGAAAAAAAATTTTAAAGAATTTTTATATTATAATCATAAAATATATAAGTGAAACTGGACTATAATTTTTCTTTCTCTTAATATTTTATTAGATTTTACATCCTCATCAGATAAATTGGAAAGCTTTCCTTCTTTTTCTTAAATTTGATTAAACTGATGGGGCTCTTGGCTAGTTCTGTTGGTAGAGCATGTGACTCTCCAGCTCAAGGTTGTGAGTTCAAGCCCCATATTTGGCACAGAACTTTCTTAAAATAAACAAACACAGAGTTGATAGTTATCATGGTTCCTGGGTGGCTCAGTCGGTTGGGCGCCTGACCCTTGATTTTGGATCAGTCATAATCTCCCAGTTTGTGGGATTGATCCCTGCATCAGCTCAGAGCCTGCCTGAGATTCTCTCTCTCTCTCTCTCTCTCTCTCTCTCTCTGCCCCTCCTCCACTCCCAAACATGCATTCTCTCTCTCAAAAGAAATAAACAAACATTAAAAAAAACAAATAGAAAACAAGAGTTATCTGTTCCTTGCAGGTTAAAAGTCATTATAACCTTTATAAGTTTAAAAGTATTATAGATCTGATATGTTTTACTGTGGAAATTTTTATTTTTTATTTTTTACCATTTATTTATTTATTTTTGAGATAGAAAGCGCCAGTGGGGGAGGAGCAGAGAGAGAGGGAGAGAGAGAAAATCCCAGCAGTGTCCACACTGTCAGTGCAGAGCCCAATATGGGGCTCAAACTCAAAAACAGTGAGATCATGACCCCAGCAGAAATTAAGCATCATATGCTTGGGGTGCTGGGTGGCTCAGTCAGTTAAGCCTCTGACTTTGGCTCAGGTCATGACCTCTTGGTTCCTGAGTTCAAGCCCCAAGTTAGGGTCTGTGCTGACAGCTCAGAGGCTGGAGCCTGCTTTGGATTCTGTGTCTTCCTTTCTCTCTGCCCCTCCCCACTCATAATTTGTGTATATCTCTCTCTCAAAAACAAATAACAGAGTAAAAAATTTTTTTTAAATAAAAAGAGTCAGATGCTTAACCTACTGGGCCACCCAGGTGCCCCTATTGTGGAAATTTTTTAAACAAATAATTCCATTTGTTTAATGGTTCTATGTTCACACAGGTTTTCTTTTCCCTCTTAAAGCAATGTATCAAGTAAAGAATATATCAGGTTGAAAATAACAGAAAAACTGACTCCCCATTAAAAAAAAAAAAAGGAGCTATTTAATAATGCTATCAGGAATGTAGGCTCTAACTTTCCATTCCACTACCCTTGGTTTCAAGGCCTCATGCTTGGGACACTTTGGACTCAGAATAGCTGCTTTTTTTTTTTTTTTTT